>JASDQU010012148.1:4698-39596 GCA_032191745.1 Picea mariana | reverse complement strand
GGGGTAGTGAGTGGGGGTGTAGACGGTATGGTGGGAGTAAGTATGGGATTCATCATTGGGATTCCTTCCATTTGGGGGAGAAGGGATGGTCGAGGGACCATCTCAGGTGGATGTAAATACCAAACTAGAATTTCTAACACCATGTTAGGGAGGGTAAGTGTTGCGGCTACTTGGAAAGCTTCGACGCTAGGTGGAGGGTAAAAGAAGGGGATTTGAGTAATGGCTTGGGGAACTGTCTCCCAAACTGGGATATGTCCTTGGGGAGGGGTGAAATCATGGACTGGTGGGATCGACGAGTTCGCAGGAGGCTCGTGAGGGGGGAGCTCTACAACTAGTGGGGCGTCAGATATGATAGAAGCCTCCCTAGGAGGAAGGGTATCCTCTATGGAAGTTCCATTAGATGATACGACGCATACTTGATTGGAAGGATGAAGGAGCGGTGGTGCTCCATGGTAAGTTATTAACAATGATGGATCTTTGAAAATTCTGGGACCCATTTCGACAAGTGGGTATGCATCATGACTCATGTGGATGAGAGGAAGAATGTTATCGATGTTGGCAGATGGGTTAGGCTTGTAATGTGAGACTTGGTCAATGATAACGATCTTCCCGTTGTGGGGGAACATCATTGTTCGAAAGATGGAAGAGGCAACTGCCTTCATAGCATACATGTAGCTACGACTGAACAGGATATTATCATCGAGTGGGGCGTCAATAACTTCAATGTTGATGAGAATAGTCTTGCTCCTGAGTTCTACGAGGACATTTTGGAAGAGCCCTTCAGGAGATGATGGTCGTCCATCATAAGCTCATAAGGTAATGGAAGAAGGTATGAGTTCGGAGGAACCAATTTTCTGCCATACAGATTTGGACATAATGCATGTAGATGCACCTTCATTGGTGATACACTGATGAACTGTAATGTTCCATATTTTTACTGGGATTTGAAAAGCGATCAAAGTGGGAAGGCGAGGTTCTCCACTGTCGAGATCAAATGTAATGAGTCGAGTATCTATGGGGTCGACTAACCCTAAGGTGAAAAGTAATGATTTCCACTGAGTGGGACAAGTCTGAAGGACTTCTAAAACTAACATGGCAGCCGAGGATTGTGCTAAGTCATCAACCAAACTGTAACTATGAGCTTCCCTAGCCTGTGGGTTGTGGACATTCCTACGTAATGGGTTGCGAGGGATGCGAAGAGGTGGCTCTATGTTAGGGTGAGGTATCACCAACGGGGGTCCCGTTGGTGTGAGGTTTGTCTCTGGAGGGATGGGAGGAGACTCAATGGGTGCATTACACTGAAAATTGCGTGTTTGCAGAAGGATTTTTTCCTCACTAGTGAGGAGGATTGTGCGATTTGCTGGATTGTTTGGGTTGAGGTACTGTCCCACCTGAGGTGAGGGAGGTTGTGTGTCCTGTTGGGTGTTTATCACACCTTGGTGTGGAATATGATTCTGTAGTATGGCAGGGGGGGTTGTTGCATGTATTATTGTGGGGCCTGTTGAGGGGCAGGCGGTGCCGGAGGATGGGGTAGACTGCCTAAGTCTTTCAACTGTTTGAAATCAGCAATTTGGGAGAAATGATGAGTGTAATGACTGAACTCATCGCAAAGGGCACAAGGGAAGTTGGTCTTAATAGTATTGTTTCTTCTCCCTTGATGCCTATTGTTATTTCCCCCCTGGGGGTTCTGATTCCCTTGGTTTTGGTTGCCCCCAGTAGGTTGGTTCTACTAGAGTTGATTCCCGCCTTGACTTGGGTTATTGTTGTTCCTGTTTCTTCCTTTCTTTTTGGCATTGTTCAATAGGTGGGTTGGATTTTCCGTATTCACCTATTCGAAATTTTGATATTGCTGAATGGGAGAGGGTTGAAAAAAATTCCCCCCAGCATGAGGATGTGGGGGAGCGATGGGTTGTGGGGGACCAGGAAATGGAAAGTACGGATTCTATGGGGGTAACGATCCGTAAGGTACATAGGAAGGCATGGTGATTTTTCTAGTACTATAAGCTGAGGTAGAGGGGGTACCAAAACTTGTTTGAATAGTTGGGTGTATGGGGGGTGACGGTAGTGGCCCACTGATAGGTGGAGGAATAGCAACAGGGTATGGTTGTTGATAAGGGGGTGGGGGGTAATAAGAAGTGCCCCCGTATGCCGGTGGGTATTGAGGTGTTCCATACATTGGTGGTTGTTGGGGTTGTGGACCGTGGTGAGTGGTATTACCAATTAGTCCGTCTGTTGAGTGGAACATACCAGGTTTGTCTTGGCCAAATGGCACAGGTTTTGGGAGATCAGAAAGTACAATGTATAAGTACCCTGACTGTGAATAGATGAGGTCGTATTGTGGAGCCTTACTGATGGCTTCTTCTTCTAATTGAGGGAATATGGAAACTACATCCTTACCGAGGAGAGAGACAAGTGATCTAAGAAACCAGTCAAGACACTGTTGTTTGGTGGTTTCTGCCTTGCACAAACTACGTCACCTACACCACTTGTGAATGTGATCAGCGATATGTGTGGCTAAGGTTTGTTTGAAATTAGAGATTAGTTTCAGACCATTGTCATGGCGGATTGGTAATTGGAAGAAGGTAAAAAATTCTTTGGCCAAGGACTCGAAAGTTGCATGGGACCCTAATTTTTCATCTACATACCATTTGGCCGATGGGCCAGTGAGTGTGCATTAAAATAATCGCAGTCTGATGGAATCATCCATAATGTTGTTGGAAGAGCACCATAGGTGAAAAGTCATGACATGGTTGGCAAGGTCATCTCCTGCCTTTCCTTCAAACTTGGGGATGTCTGAAGGTAGTTTGGTGGGCATTGCAGGCCAAGTGGGGTCATACAATATGGCCAAATGGCACAGGTTTTGGGAGATCAGAAAGTACAATGTATAAGTACCCTGACTGTGANGAGAGGAAGTTGGTCACTCGCTTCCGTGTAAAGGAGAGTGAGTGGACGGCGAGACTTGGGAAGTTGACCCAAGTAATGTGGAACCAAGCAAAGTTGATCCTAAGACAATAGCACTCACAAGAGTGTGTGAAGGTGGTGCCGATGAGTGGGCAAGACCAAACACTCCCCCTAAGATAGGAGGGAGGTTTAGTAAGTGTCTGGAATGACAGGGGTTCTGTGGGTCCCCTATGATGTCTGACTAGCTCAGTGGATGTGTGTGAAAATGTGATGAGAGAAAGTAAACAAGAACCTTTGTTGCAAATTTTGAACCTTACACAATATATATATCCAAATCAAAATGTAATCAGAAGTGCATCATACATAAAGTGGTTTGAAAAAGAAGCATATATGTGGATAAGTGGGTTTTGTCTGTGTGGGGAATCAAAGAAAACAAATTCTCGTGTCCTAAAAGACATAACTTCCTTCCTCTCAAATAGCACCAGACCTTCCAATAGTACTCAACAGTGGGGTCTGAAGTCACCAGAAGAGAAACTAGTGAAGGATGAAACAATCGATTATAATGAGGGGTAAAGGGGGCATATCCCGAAAGAGCTGGCGATATTTCCCAATAGCCACACAAAATCTGATCAAGGTGCAATTGCAACCCACAATTGCCATCTGGGTAGATGTCCTAAATTTTGGTCACTAGGTACCTCGGTCAAAGTGCGGAATTTAGATTTTCGGCCTTAGAAATGGGTCACGGGCTAGATCCCATCCAAGAGGTGGGTGCCTCAAGGGGAGATGCACAGAACAACTGGACCTTGGCTTTCAACCCTTCATGGGTATCTCCCTGCCTTATGGTGTTAGGAACACTTGACTTGGAGGATTTTTAGTTCCCTATTTGACAACTTCTATGGTTTTGACAATGTGAGAACCAGATAACGGGGAGTTATTTGGATGCCTATCCCCAAAATCCTATCTAGACTAAAAAATTTCTTTTGGAACCTCCTGTGGAGGAAAAATTAGTGAGTTTTTAGAAAAAATTTAGATGTAGTTGTTTTGAGAGGTTGGGGGTGTGAACCAACCTTGTTGAATTTAAATGGGAGTGGATAGGTTCGTCAAAAAAAGGGTGGGGTGTTTTGGAATCCCTTTGGAGGAAACTTACTTTGACCTCCACATTTCAAGAAGAAGCTATGTGAGTGATAAGTGACTTTTGTGTGTGAATGAGTGAAAGTGTGCCAATTTTTAATGAATTAGGTGTCACCTTCCTGCATGTGGACTTCGCTTGGTCCTTACAAGTGTTGATTACTTAATTAACTAAATGCCTTTGGTACAACTTTGCGTAATTCAAAAGTCCCTAGGAAGCTAGCATGTGGACATGTGGGTCCGTTACTATTCCTTTAACTCCCTATTGTGATTTAATCTAAGAAAATCTTTGAAACTATCCTAGATTTTGATCATGTGGGCATGTATGGGCCCGTTACAAAACCTTTAAACTTCCCTAGTGATTTGATCTAAGAAAGTAAATTTCAAGCACTATCCTATCTTTGTGACATGTGGGCATGTATGGGCCCGTTAAAATCTTAAGATGTGTTTGAAAAAATAAACTAAGAGGAGTCCCAAGAAGGGTCGTTGTCCTCTCCTAAAGGTTTTAATCTTCTTAAGGGAGATGAAATTGTTTCACAATCTTTTTCTGATTCTCAAGGTCGCTTAGAGGCGCGAGAGAAGAGCATACTAAGAGATTGTTATCCAACTTCTAGTCCCAATGGAAGTTAAATATGATTAAAAATGATTTCCAACTTATATATTGAGTCAAAACAAGCCATCCATGTGGCGAAAAATGAAAGAAAAATAGGAAATAATGATTTTAACCCCCTAAGTGCCTATGTGTTTTGATTAACCCCTTTATATGAAGAGGGGACTAAGTGTGGTGCATCTTTAAAACATGCATAAAATCACTTTTAAGAAGGCTAAGGGCCTTCCCCACATCTTAAGAACCTTACAATGTGATTTTTTTTGCATAGGTGCGCGGGTCTCAATGGAGATAGAGGCGCATAGAGCACATGCACGTAGATCGAAAAATGTTAATGAGCGCACGTGCGCAGAACATAACTATGACTTGAGCGCATGTGCGCACGATGCATGTCTTGGGCCAAAAAACCCACGCACAGGTGACACACGGTCATGAATACAAATTTTGGGTGGAATTCTCTCAATTCACCTTGGAATTGGATGATTGGCAGGTTGTCTTAGGTCGGTTAATGCACCTGCAAGTTAAATAAACCAAAAGAAGAGCTAGAAAAACCCAAATGGGGTAGGAAATTGATACTGGTCCCCAGTGGAGTCGCCAATCTATTGCGCCTCTTTCATCACCTTAGTGAGAAAAATAGAGGTTCTTCCAAGCTTAGTTGGGTTTGCTAAGCAGGACAACTGCAAGGAAAAGGGTTAGAAAAAGAAATATAAAACAACAACTAAGAATTAAACTAAGAAATAAAACAACAACTAAATTAATGAACATAGGGACATAAGGAAAAAAGGAACAATGAGACCCATGTCACCAATGATAAGGCTAATATTAGTGAAAGAAAACATCGAGAAGCAAGAGGACTATGAGTCCCTTCTTCCTCCAAGGGAGGGTTCTTGGACCCCCACAAATAAGCTCTTCTTACAACTTTGAAAATGAAAATGAAAATGGCGAAAGAATTCTTTTCTAATCCACTCAAGGGGTGAGATGGATTTCCCAATGCAATGATGCAAGTTTACTCTTGGTAAGGATAGAAGATTCCTCTAGAGAATAATGGCAACATAACTTTTCTATGAATTCCTTGAAAAATGAAGTGTATCCATGGCCTTTTTATAGCATTCCTTTGAGTTATTATCCAACTAGTTTGTAGTGTGTAAAGAGGCTAATTAGGGCATTTCTAGGTCTTTGACCAGCCACCCAGTTGAATCCAGTCCAGATTTGAGTGTCAAATCAACTTGGAAGCTGAACCAGAAGTGGGTGGGAGGCTGACCACTCTCATAAATGTGCCATTTCTCAGGTGTGTGGCTTTTTGCGACAACAGTCGCGCATCGTGCACATGTGCGCGAATCTTTCATTTATGTTTCACGCATGTGCGCATGCGCCCTGTGTATTCATAGCGCCCTTTAATTTTTGCACTATTTGTATAGTTTTTGACCCTTTGGGAATGCTTTTGTGATATTTTTGGTCCATGGGTGACCTCATAACTGTTTGGCGATGCTAAATTCCTGTAACCATTTGTGGACGAAATTTCGGTGATAACACCATGGAAAAATTGGAAGTTCATCACTTGCAATCCCCCCTAACTGCTGGTGTGTCATACTGATAACTGTCAGAAGCCCTCCATCCTCATCCTAATGAGAATTTGAATCTGTGTCACCCTCTGAGATATCTGTTATCCTATGGACTAATATGCTCACCATCATTCCCAAGGTATCAACTGTCTATCTATGATGATCCACCCCTATCCTGATGTATGTAATAAAGACACTCCTGTCAGGTGGTCTTGGCCTACCAACTCTTCATGTCCCCTGCCACTGCTTATCTCCCCCTATGTTGCTGTCAATGATGAATGAATAAGAAAAAGCTAACATAAACATCTCTAACCAACTTTAGGACTAGAAAGTATCATATTCTTTGTTCAATCCCCAGGATTGGACCAAAAGATCACACACTAGCACCCATGGTGAATAATCATCTAAACTCCAACTATCGGGTACAACAGTAGATAACTCCACAAACTGTTGGTCAATCACTCTCCCTCCATCATCACTCAGATAATTGTTGCTACTATGAAGGTGATCTCCCAAAACTATGTGTTGCTGCAAGGGAGAGGAATCTCCATGCTCCACTAAGTGTGTCTCCTCCCTACAATCCAATGCATCCCCTTGAATCCTACTATACATCTCTCTCATCATCATATGTACAAGGTGTATTTTCGGATCAACCTTTGTGTGGATATCAACCAATCTTGGAACACAAATTAAAGTGTCCTCTTAACTTCCCCTGGCTATGGAATCCTCATGTGTATGTGTATGATCACGTGTCTTAGAACTACCCATGAATGGTGGCCCCTATGACACCCATAAATACTCCAATAATATAACTGAGTAACATATCTGACTCCCTACTGAGATAGATATAGTGTATCTCTAACTAGTCTGCTCAAGGAGATCATCTAATTTGGACTCTGATTCTTGAAGGGTTTTCTATGTTCCTTCCAAGAATCTTCATGTACTCACCAACTCATTAGTGAGTTGGTCCACCTCTAACTCCTACTCCCTCAGGGCCTTGCAATACATCTCGCCAATCTCCAATAGGTAATCTCTATCCATCAACAACTGTTGGTAGTCAACCCTCATCATAGTTACTCTTTCTCTAAGAGTATGAAAATCATCCATGGAAAATCCCCCATCTGAATTATCATGTGCCATCGATTCCATGCAACAATAATGTACCACCAATGCATGTGTGTCATCCATGCATCTAGTGGCTGCCATGATCACGTCCTCACTGACTCTCAACTGTCCCATCCAGTGTTGTGACTCCCGATCACAGTCCCGCTGAGGTTCTACCTCATGCACCTCACTTCTAGTGTCAACAATGGAATCCCCAAAAACACACTCCTCAAAATATATGGAATTGAACTGCCCACTATTCACTGTGCTACTCAGTCCTCCTATATTCCACTACACACCATCACCAAATTCTACCCCCATCTGAATCAAAATGTATTATGTATGGGAAACTATATCCTTCTTTGTGCTCACTCTGCTAATGTCATCTACACTTGAATCCCATACAAATGTGTCTAGACATGAGATATGGTCATCCATAACCATGCAGAGTGCACCCTCATCACTGTGGGATGGTCTTAGAAGTGAGTATCCTATCAAACTATAAGTCTCCACAACCTGATCTAACAATGGAATCTCCAAAAGAGGTGACTCCGTCTCCCCATACTGGTAGGTATGTGTAAGGTCAATTGTGTCCAAGTCATGTCTCTCCTCTTGGGTTTGCAGATCCATATGTCCTTGGTGTACAATCCACACACAAGGCTCCTCCACCATATCAGGAATGCCACTGATATCCCTATGTGTTGTGGCTATCATAGATGTCTGAGAAGATAAATAACATGTCATTGTCATCATAGAAATCTCATCATCCTCCATACATGACTTCGTAGAAGCCATGTCTATAGCTAAGGGTTGGTCATCCAAACACCTAATCTCATCATGTCCAAGTGCCCACACATATGAATCCTCACAAGTGTCATCATTATGCTGAAGTGTTGAAGTCTCAACACTACCTAGTAGGGATGATGAAGACATGTGCTATCATCCTGTCCATCCAACTGTCCCTCAGATGCACATGAGTCACTAGCCTCATCTGACTGCTCTAAATAGGCATATGTGGTTTCATTCTCATGCACCTCCTCATCCTCACTATCATAGTGTACCTAAACAATGTGCACCTTCCCCTTCTTGTCCCCTGATAGTTGGGGTTCATACCACTCAAGATGTTTGATGGTGTAAAAATCCTTGAATGCCATGTATTTATGAAATGTCGGACCAAGCTCCTGATACTCCCTCAAGCAATCTATAAAATCCTCAATAGCTCCATTGATCCTTGCATTGTTTTGAAGTCTTGCCATAACCTGTTTCAATAGTTGTCACCCATGTGCAATAATGTTATGAATATTCCTCACGTTGTCATCCATATCTGATCTGAACTTTCCTCCCTACTACTGCATCTAGAGGTATAAGTGCAAGTTATCATTGCTGAATTTTAGTTGACATAATCTGGCATAACGCCTCACTAATTTTCCCATTAGGCTGGTAGGAAAACTAGCTCCGATATCACTGATTTATCCCTGATCCAACTAATTTGGATATCTATTGCTGAACTATGGTTTTGTCACTGATGTCTGATACTTTGGGGGTTTCTGGATGCATTTGAGTTAATGTGTGACATGCTTGGTGATTTTCGCATGTGTGTTTCATTCATTAAGTGTTTTAGTAGTATAAATATAATTCATGCAAAAGAAGGGACAACACAACTCACTGATATATATAATGAGGAAAAAGCAGGAAATACAATAAAATCTAGAAGAATATATAATAATCATCAGTTATATCTCATGGATTGTCACTAGAATACAAATCAACTAACAAGAAATACCCGTGATCAAAAGAATGAAGGTTGATCTGTGCATGCACTGATATATCGACACAAAGTAGTTTGGAAGCTCACGGTAACTGCTACAGACTCTAGAAAACTCACCCTGATGGTGCTACCCATCAAAATGGATTGGAAATTGTCTCAAAAGAAGCACCCTAACCTCTAGGCTGATCTTGCTGACTGTTGGATTAAAGATTCAACCTATGGAGCTCTGGATGTCACCCTCTGGGGGTTTTCACACCTCTTGGGATGTGGGAGTGCACCCTAGCGATCCCACTGGCATAATATGACGATGTATGACTCAAAATGATTTTCCTAGCCTACTCTATAATGGGTTGGAAGGGTTTCCTCAGATCTTCTCCAGAATACCCCCTGGAACCCCAAATGTGATTCCTCAAGAGTTGTGCTCTAACTGAATTTTTGCTGTGTTCTAGGATATTCCACCTTTGGAACCTGACAACAAGTGACTCAAAAGGTGCACCTTGGCTAGCTCTCTAATGGGTCGGAAGGGATCTGCAAAATACTGATATGTCTCATGCAACCACACAAACCCTTTCTCTAACCCTTGCACCCTCACCGACTGAGCCACGCAATCACTAAATTGGATACTTGTAATGCATGGTGAAATACTTGAATGGTATCTTCGATAAGTTAGGGTGTGTCTCTCAACACCGAAATTGATCAATGGTGGTGGTTTCCTCTAGAAATTCACAAAACAATGGGGTCAATTTCCTCCTTTGCAAATATCTCAACATCAAATCATAAAATAATCTTGAATTAGGTTGCTTTACCCTTCCTTTATATCTTCCCGAAACCCTAATTCATTGTTGGCCTTTTCCCTCCAAGTGACTTTTACTTCATTTTATTATTCCTTGATTAAATCACTTAATTAATTAATTAATTAACCATTTTACCTCTAAAAAGTGATTTATCCATCCTTATGGCTTCTTAGGCCATTGAAAGTCACTTCTCATCATCTTATCCTGTAATGCTCTTCCTCCCGATTCCAATGAGATATTACACTAAGAGGTTTCTCCAAGTAATATTCCCATTATGACCTTCTTAGTGAATTTAATTAAGATATGACCCATAATAACTCAAAATTATGGAAATCGTCAGAATGCAATGGAACCAAATCCAAGCTATGTGGAATGGATCTTGATGATGAATGATGTGAGTCGTGCCCAATAAAACCCCTCAATATCTCCTGAACTCTCTCTCACTCCTATCTGGCTACTGTGGTAAGCATAATACTCTGTAATGTTATAATGTCCCAAAATGAGGACATTGCAGGTTATACACCCTTTCTGAGAAGGGCAGGGAAACACCAACACCAAGAGGACCTCCCATCTCATAACATCTCGTAACAGACTAAAGACAGTTACACCACGGTTGCTACACCGCCTCATATCATACCGTTACCAAATACAAATTTCGTGCATTCCTTCTCCTCCCTTGGGTTTCCTGTTTTCACCCTATTTCTTCTTTTATTTTTTGAGTTTCCACCCTATTTCTTCTTTTATTTTTTGAGTTTCCATGGAAATGAAACCAAACAACCCAACTTGGAAATTAACATACTTATTCCATTCCTTTATTTGACCATAAAAGGGTATATAGTGGTAGTAAATTATGACTTATCAAGAAATCCACAAAATGCACCCATGGGGTTCCACTCATGGGGATGTCTAACCTTCTAGCCTCATCACAATGCGTCAAATGGACTTGGCCAAAATTCAACCTAGGTTGGGAGAGTGTGAAACCTACTTCCCAACCATTCCAACTACTATGCTTTGTCTTTTATAAAATTTGAAAGACATGGGGATGAGTTTTGATCCACTTATTCCATCTCATTTTTAGGACTAGGGGATTGTTAATTAGAGAGTGATTTAGGCTAGGTATAGTATCAAATACACTCATTGCCACTATATTCTTAGGATATATGCAATAATCCACAAGTCACATATATCACAATTTCATGACTGAACCTAGGGTCAAGACGTCCCAATACATCCATATCAATAGAAGTGCCTACCCCTTCCTTTTCTATGAAGCCACTTCAAACCAACATGTCACTACAAGGTTTGAACTCGGGTGGAGAGGTTAACAAACTCACTCCCCACCAATCAAGTTATGACCCCCTGATGGGGGATATATTTTTTAAAGGAAAATCTTGTACATCTATGAATGACATCTCTTCTAAATCCATAGAGGTCAATTAATGTATCTAAATCGAAGAGATTTAAACCAGGTACTCACTAACATGAAATTACCCAACAAGGGAAATATATACAATAAAAAATATGTATCTTCATCGTTTTCGTCTTTTAAAGAAATATTATGTATATTCTATATTTTGTTGTCAGATAAATTCATACATTTTTTTAACAAGGGATGAAGTTTTTGGGTCTACGGATTTTTGCGATAGGGAGTAAACTAGTAAGGTTTTTTCAACACGGAAGGAAAGATCAGTGTTAGCCCTTCCTATGGTGAATATGGCACATTACCTAGACCTGGTAGACTATAATGACAAAGACAAGGGAAGGCTAAGGTCTATTTTTCAGACACATGAGGATCTTAGCAAGATATGGGAGTGCTCTAAGGCACTAAACAACGAATGGAAGGTTGAGGTATGGAGGAAGATATGACACTGGACCTAGCATGTCATAGTATGTTGGGTGATAGGAATTATTGTGAAAGGATGATGTCTATACCTCAACAACATGAGAATTATGACACCCCTAACTAACATTCTCATTGTGACAAACCATCAGGAAGCTCACAACAATGTTTTGGTATGTGTTGACTCTTTGTCTTCTCAAGATTACCATCAACACGTTTCTATGCCCTTCACAACCTAAGTTGTTTCCATATTTCATGTAGGAAGATCACCCGGGGAAGAAAAAGACACTAATAGACACTATGGATCCATCCTTGCTTCAGAGGGGAAGAGTATCAAAGTAGAGATAAATACTAGGGTGGTTAAAGAAGGAGATGAAGGTAAAACTAATAGTGCTACCATAAAAGGGCCAAGGTATAATCCATGACAAGGTCAAAACTAGAAATGCATTAGAACATGGCCAAAGTGGGTGAATATGGTAGTTGGAATTGACCTAAAACTACCAAAGGTTAAAGAGATAATGGCCTAGGAAATTGTAGGTAGGTTTATGGGGGGGATGTGAAGAGAAAAACCCTAAAAGGTTGGTTGTTTGAGAAATGTATTCTAGTACTATGGTATATGATTTTTAAATTTCCATGGATATTCCACTAGAATAATTTGTCACAATAGATCTTATAATATTCTGAAATCATAGGCTATGAAAATTAATTTTCCTTAGATCACAAATTAATTAAATATTAACTTTGCCTAAATTTATGAAATAACTAAAATACAAAAAAGAAAGAAATGAGAAAAAGAACACACAATCCACTCATAAATGAACACAAGATATATCTTAGGAAACCCAACACAGGAGAGAACCTAGCTAGAAGGTGAGGCCTGTGCCCTGTTCTCTTTTCTTAAGTTGTGGAAATGAAAATACATAGAAAGAGTCACTCGATGTGAAATTGCCTCTAGTGTAGATAAGGGAATAATATGGGGTACCTAGGGAGGTATCCAAGGGGAGTAATAGTAGATATTTATTCTTATGTATAAAGGTCACTATTAGTAAATAAGGCCTAGTGTGAACATAATAAAAGTAAGAGGGATTACTAAAAAGTTATGCTTATAGAAGGTTCCTCCTCTAGAATGTTCTCAGGTGATAGGTAGCATTATATAAAGGGGTGTAAATAATGTAATGAGAACATTGATAAGTATTGTATTTGGAGCATAGCTCATTAAGAGGTTTCCCACTCAAAAAGGAAAGTGATCAGGAGTGGATCACTTTCTTAAAATGATCATTGTATACTGTTTCTCTACTCTAAGGGTTTTTATTATAATAAATGATATATTTCATATCATTCTTTGTATCTTTTGTGGTGATATTATTATTCAGATCTTTGGATTTTTTCTATAACTGTGTGGTGATTTATTATTCAGATCTTTGGTACATAACATTGCCTTTGACACTGTGGCCTATATGGATACTACAAAAAAAATTCCTCCTTTGTTATGATTTCAAAATATTACTCTTATATGCTCTACTCAACTATGGAACAAATACAATGTTAAAGAATGGAACCCTTTCTCCTCCTAGTGGCCCGATGTTTAACATATCCCAATAGTCATATAGCATTAGGGGTTTTGCATCCTCAAACCTCAATTAGTGATAAGGTTTGGACCTTATAGAATCTTCTTGAAATTCCACACATGGCTATCCCCATATGTGTGAGTAATGAGCATTGACGTGGAATCCACTCGTACCATGGTGGTCAACAAGGTAGGTCAACATGTGAGAGGCATAACATTCACATATGAGCTCCTATTGAGGTGATTTTAACACCGTTGGGAAAAATCAAGGTCTGGGCACAAGTTCACTACAAGGAGAACACCTTCCCATGGAGGTTTTTAGTGTTACAAAATTTGACAAATTTTTCAAAAAAACCTCTGAAACAACCTCCTCTATTGACTGTGAAGGTTTTAGCGGAGGTTTTTATGAATGTTCCATATAACTAAAAAAATTTGGGTTGGCGGAGGTTGTAGCGAAGGTTTTTTTCTACTATTGTTATTATCAAAACACACCGATGCGATCTTGATAAATGCACCCTAGTGCGTTAATATAAGACAAATGTCTCAATGCATTAATATAATACAAATAACCTAGTGCATTTATAATTATTGCACACCAATTTCACCTTTTTTGTCATATGCAGAGCATCGATGCTCTTATAATTTCTACACACTGGCTCTGCCTTGTTTTTGTATGAATCACCAATGTGTTTTGTTTTTGTACACATCGGTGCATTTACATTATAGTGAGCACCGATGCGATCAATTTATCCTAAGTCCTAGTACATTTAATATAGTGTGCGCCCCAATGTTTGTATATTTAGTACGTGTTATGCCCAAACCCAGGGGTAACTAAGGAGATAATGTCTCGAGGCCCATGGGTTGTAAATATGGAGTGCCGAGAGCTATATGGATAGAACATAGCCCTGGAGGAGCCCTTCTTTTCATTAATGCATCCTACACATCACCATCAGCAAGATCCACCACACCGGCCTGGTTCCCACAAGGAAGTGGGTCTTTCTCCATGAGATAATGAGTCCAGGTATCATGGTATGTATCACTCTAATATTTAAGGCATTTGAACATGTTGCAAAGGATTGTTCTTTATTTTAGGAAATTTGCTTGGAATTTATGCTCTTTGACTTATTTAAACCTGAGGGGGGTGTCATTGTGTCCTAGTAAGTCGGTTTCCCTCATGAATAGGTTTCTATTGAGTGGTTCCTTGAAAATTCATCGTCCATTCCCTACCATGCTTGTCACTTTCCATACTTTTTCCCTCCATCTCTCTGGCCTTTTGGGATCTTCGGGTGTATTGACCCAAGAAGGGATTGTACCTTACCTCATGGGAACAAGGGATAAAGGCCTAGAGGGTAAAAGGAGTCGATGAAAGATAAAATCCAATAATAAAACCTTTGATATGCTTCGCCCAGGGATCCCTGAGAAAGGAATGAAATGCTTGTCTATAAGAAATCAGGGACCTACAAAATGAATGATAATGAATACTCAAGGTGTTAGTTGGGGGATAGGAGGTCTCATCCCGAGCTGGCCTATCATGATCATAGGTTTTTAGCGGTATGAAATTACCATCATATGGTCACCAAGCTAGGGTAGTGGCTCTTAGTTACATGACCGAGGGAAAGGGGGTCTCATCATGATCCATCCTTCTCATTTCCGCGAGGTAGTTGTGAATGACACTGTCGTATCTGGGCACCAATCCATGATAGTGGCTTCCAAATAATTCCTTGAAACATGAAAGAAACATGAAAGTAAAATCTAAGAAGAAGGATGACAAACAAATGGGCTTGGAAAAAATTGCATTAAGGATAAGGTGCAACTCACCCTCCACAAAGGAACCCATATGTAAGACAATACTAACCCTTGTATGTCATGAACCCATGCCCAAAATTTTACCCCACACCATCTCAAATACACACATGACTAGGATAGGCTCCAACTAGGAAACACCCTAGACCTGGGAGTCATTAACCCAATAGGTCATATTGAGACCCTTCCCAAACCTAAATTTGGCAAGTTTTATAATGTCCTTGATCATTTGTTTGGTTTAGGGGAGTTTGATGCACATGTTCAAGTGGTTTGATTATTGGATGTGATTTACTTGTTATGATACATGTGGCTCGACCCCTAGAGGGTGTACCTATTTGTCTTTACGGGACCTTTTTCGGTGGATAGGTATCCATGAGGAGATGATCAGTTAGGACCTTCATGAGGGCTTGAAGCCCACAAATGGATGTAGAGAGACCATGCTTGGGGAAAGACAATGATGACCAACTTGCATGATGAAGGAAGAGGTTGTTGCATTTAGAGGCACTTTGGCAAGCCTGGATGAAGGGTTCCCAATTCCTCCCACTTGGACGTTAGCCCTAGGAGGCCTTACATGTCACCCTAGTAGCCCTAGACATAATCCAAGGCTAGGGTTTGATATTTCAAGGACATTGATGAGGTTTTGAAATGTATGGGCATGAATTGGGGCCTTTGGAGACCTAGTGCTACATCTTCCTTTCCCAACGTCCCACCTGTGTGGCTCAACATCACCCTAAAGGAGCATGACATCATCATTAGAAGGATTTTTTAATGTAATTTTGTTTAATTTAAATTTTAGGGAAAATTGATGAGGTCGACCCTGTATTTTTTAAATAAAATTAATTTTAGTTCTAAATTTGTTATAAAAACACAAAAGTGACATTCATTTTTATCATAACTCACCTCTCACAAGAGGGGGACTGGAATTGGTGCCCTTTTTAGGGTTTATTGGCTGAAATTGTGAGGCACACTTGTCTTGGAGGATAAATAATTTCATCTTGGATCATTTTTGGTAAAGTTTGCTTGGAAATCTAGGGTTTTATTGCTTGATTATTCTTGGTGAAGTAAGTAAATCTGCAATTTTCATTTCATTTTGAATGGTTATGGTATATTTTCTTATTCATGTTAAATATTATGAAATTGCTTGCTTGAAAAACCCTAGGAGTAAAGCACTTAAGGTGCTACTTATTTACTCTTAATTTGCTAGACTTTACTAAAGTGATTTGACCTAGACAAACTTCTAAATCCCTAAAGTGATAGCACTTTATAATCCATTGTCTAGTTGTTGTTGCACTTAATATATTTCAATAGTCTAAGAAGGAGGAAGGAACCATGGCCTAGAAGTGCCTACTCTCTAGCTCACCTCCCTAAATCTTGGATTCTAGAGGACTTAAGGTGTTACTCCTCAAATATCCACTTTATCTTCTTAGACAAACATAATCATTATTGTTTCTTCGAGTAATTTGTGCTAAAACTCTTGACTCCATAACCCTTAAAGGCACCTAGTCTCATCTCTCTTTGATTGGTTGATCAAACAAACACTCAAACCGTAAAGTATCAAGATTTTACTAACCAAAATTAACACTAACTTAGCTTAGAAAACTAATTTTATTGTTGTTGTTATAAGTGTTTTCTACAACCATCTTAAAGTAGAAAATTTCCTGCATACTTGAATGTTATATCAAGCTAATCACTTCATAATTTGTTTATGACAAGTTATTATCATTCTATACACTAAATGATATACTTTCATTTTATTTTAGAGAATTTATGAAGAATATTTCTTGCAGTTGTTACATATTACTAATTGTTGGTGTAAACTTGTCTATTGCTGCAATTTTATATCATCTAGCATATATTTCATTAGTTTACTATCTCTTGAAGCTTTAATATCATTTTGTACTTAAAACTACCATGTATATGTTGTGTTGTCTTGTTCCGGGAAAGTACACTTCATCTTCTACATTTTCTTCATCCCTTTGAGAAATAAACCTTGTGATACCTTTGACTTGAGTGACCAGTGATGTAACATCCCCAACCATAGACTGCTAGGCTATGCCACACAAAATTTTTCATTCCAACTTTATATGAATTTAAAAAGACAAATAATACTCTGCAAATACACAATTACATGCAAAATATACAATAGAAATACACATGCAACATTCATAGTAAGAACCCATAAAATAAGCACATTTTTAATTACACAACATGTAAATTAACACACAAATGATACTTATCTCTAATAAATAAGATCACCAACTACGTGTAGACCTTCCAGGCTCCTCCCAACCTTAGACCACGCTGTGAAAACTCACAACAGTGGTCACCCCCGACCTGGGACTAAAATCCAACCGGGTGAAGGTATTATTAACCAAGATGATGTTACTCTGACAACTAGAAGGACTATGTCACATGTGCCAATTAAAACTAACATCCTACAGTCTCTCATTCCCCACATGCTTGTCCCACCCTAGGAAATGTTCCCCTTCTCTGCTCAAAAATCCTTCGGCTGCCCCATTTCCTTTTTGGGGCTTCAACAACATGCCATACATGAAGTCTTAGAGCCCTGTAGCTACAGTTCAACACCTTTGGGAAAACAATTCCCAAAAATTCCCTCACTTGGAGAGAATTTCTCACGGGCCTAAAAACCCACCTCTTTAGTCTTCCACGATCTTGACAACCCACTTCTTTAGTCTTCTACGGGCCTGGAAACCCACTTCTTCAGTCCATATCCTAAGCTCCATAGGTATGGTATCCGTATAGGTACAGGTACAAGAAAATCCAACGAACTACTGAAAATTCATGAGTCTAGGAAAACAAAGGAATGATGGGAAAATAAAATTATGGCCTCCTGGAATCATGGCATGAATGGCATCCTGGGAATATTACGGTGATAGACACAACATATTTCAGAAGAAAACTGAAAACTCGTAAGTGCAAGCAATGGAGGAATATCACATGATGGACAACATGCTGGAAAAATGAGAGAATGAAGGGATTCCCCCGAAAATGCACTAAGTCTCCACTGTTTCACTAAGTCTCCACTGTTTGTTTGCATGTGCTCAACTTGACACTTTTATTGTTGAGAGCTTCTTTGGCCCACTTGTCCCCTCCTTAAAACTTAAGATAAAATAATTATCCACATTTTATGCACTAAGGAATATTAGTATAATACTCCCTTTTGGCTTAATCTCCCTAGATTATCCCCTTAACCTTAAGGTTTACCCCCCCTCTTTCCCTAACTGGTGGATTTCAGTCCCCCATACTCTTCTATGTGGTCAATTTGCATGCAATGGTGTGTTTTTCATTAAAAATTGCATGTAAACACATTTCCTTTTACATTACAGATATACTGTCTTTCTTGCATCCTGACTCACCATCCTAAGTACAATTGTATTTACATTTACAGTTAGGGTTCGACCTAGGGGTATTACAAGTGAGAGGGGGAAACCTTTATCTTTGTCTTAATTTCACCAACCCTTTAGGTCACTAGGTACGTTTCCCTTGGGGTAGTCTTATCCTACTCCTAAATAGAAAGGGTTTCTTATTAAGGTGACAGTGATAGGTCACCCCCTTGTTACACCAATCTTGTCTCAGTTTCCTTGGGATTTTGGAAAGTAAAGATTGTGTGATAACAATATGTATTGATGTTTTTTTTACCATGTGCACCAAAGGGTAGTGAAAATTCTAATATTCGAGGTGAGATGTCAGTGCCATTATTTTTACTAAGCATTAGTGTGTGTATTATAGTAAAGACATCGATGCGTAAATAATATTTAAATCCATAGTGCATATAATAAAAGTAACGTAATAGTGCATACATTTAATGCCCCAATGTATATTTTAAACATGAGCACAATACAATTTTGAAATGATAAATATTACTGTATTTTATATCGTTTACGGAACGATATGTTTTCTCAACAGTTTGTATCAGTGCTTTATTATAATTAATGTGCACTTGTGCGTATGACTCCTTAAAATGAAACATTTTCTATATTATGGCATGCACCGTCTAGTGAGTTCAAAATAATACAGTGTATTGATATGTATATATTTTAATTAATTGTTTTTTAAATTTTTTCAATTAATCATTTTAAAATAAAATATTTCTTATAAAAATATTGTTTTTTATTTTTTAATTGCATTCTGATATAATGAGTGCATTAATGCATTATCCAATGACTACACCTCTATTATTTGTAACAATGTAAATCATCCACATTAATTAATCAGGAACACAACATTTTATAACATTCGACAATGCAATGAAATAAGAAACCCATTTTATGATATATGAATAAGAGACCCATTGTCATACAAAAAGGGACAACATAAAGGTCCACAATAATCAACTTGCAACCAATATGTAATCGTTACACTTATTGGTAACATGTCCTCATGTAATTGGGACAATATGTTGAGTACATTGAACAAAATCCTTGATTTTTAGAGAAAAATATTCTAAAATATACAACTTGTAGTAACATTCAATTATATTGATTATCATTCATCATTTGAACTATGGTCATTGCTCGAGATGCATGCATGCCTTATTTTTTCATCATTTGTAGGCGATATTGTACATTGGTTTTTTAACATAATTTTTTCTTGATTGACTTGTTTTTTATGTTCTGCCACTTCATCTTCCATCTACAAACATAGAAATAAATTGTAATAAGTATATCTACATTTATGCATATAGTAGAATATACATGATTACGTAAATAAAAAAACATACCTTAGCACAAAGTCTTTCATAAACAATACACATTATTTTGAAGCCATTCTTCATGCATTCTCTCAAAATATCCTATGTTGGTTGCATTCCATACTTTGTTTCATGCATGTTTAATACGACATGACAAAACATAGTTGATATAATCAATATAGATTTTTCTTGTTGTTTCATTAATTATAAAACAAGGGAAGTTCAACAACACAACTACTTACAAATTGTTAAATTAAACTTTCATACAACATATACTCACAACCCATACTTAACACAATGTTTATCAATTCATGGGTTGGCTCCTGTTTGTATGTTAGCATCTACTAGGAGTCATCCATGGAATATTTACATTAGTTCATGGGTTGGATCTTGATGCATATTGTTGTTCTTGAGATTAAACCTAAGGCTTAAATAATAATGTCAAGCATCAAAAATATAAAGGGATGTTTTGAAAGGTGTTTTTTCTTCTGTTATTTATTTAAGAATTAATCCTCAAATGAAAATAGTGACAGAACAGGACAGAGGTTGTAATTTGTCGTTTGAGTCAATTTATAAAATCAAGTGATGTGAGGGAAAATTACAAAACTGTTAAAGAAAATGAAGCATCAATGAAGATGAATCTTACCTTGTTCATAGTAGAAGAAAATAAATAATACACCCTTGAAAGAATATGAGATACAATAATCCAAGTGGCTAACAAGTCTTGTACTTACTTATAGAAAATACAGAGGAAAAACTGCTTGCTTATCAAACAACTGATTTAATGTGATTGCAGTAGTAGTAGTACTAAATTGCAAACACTCACTTATCAAGGAATAACATAAAGAAAACTAGAGATATGGAATACAAGAGGAAAACATAACTCAAACTGCAAAAAAATTGGAATCCTCGTCTGCACTTGTATTAATTCTCACAAAAGGAGAGTTCTCTCTATTACATTTGACAAGAAGTAGCCTAGTATAAGTCTTCGATCTCTGTATTTATACAAAATGGTCTCAACTTTAAGCAATTGGAATTCTCATAAAAAAATGTAAATATTACAATATGTAAAATTTGGAGAGTTTCATTTGCATCCTCTCTGTCTCTTCGCCTGCTGGCAGAGATGTTTCTCCTTCTTTTCTTCCAGCTTCAAAAAAGCTGGCCTCTAATCATGACCCGAGTAAATAGAATGCACACGTTGTCTCATTTATTTCCAGATGTGTTGGTTCTCCCTTGAGGACGTCTTTGTTCGGACTCGAGATTTCACTAGATGCTTAGTTGTTTTCCATGGAGCCATGATATCATGAGCTTAGAACTTTGTTACTTGTTACAGGAAATGCACAAACTTCTTATCTTGCTCAAACTTGCTTTTCTGTGAAAATGCAAATGAAATTCAAACTTCAATATTCTTTTTCCCTTAAATGTATTGAGTTACAAATACTTCATTGGCGACGCATTCACTTTTCTTAATGAAAATATTTAGGCTGTGATACGAGATCTTATTTGAAATGGTTGTCGTAGATTGATTAATAATGCCTTCAATGTATGGTGGTTCGCGATCGGGAGGTTTGACAAATAACATTTGAATTTACCCGAGATATGATTCAATGAAAAATTAACACGAGATAATCATGTTTAACCCCTTAGTTAATCGCATTTATCATTAAGTGTTTTTCGGTTTTTTGGGCTTCGAGTTTTTTATAGTAGCTCGAGACAGGATTCCTGAAACGTGAAATCATGAAGTGATTAATTAATTTTAATCATTTTTAACCTATTAAATAATACTATTTAACTTTAAGTATTTTAGGGTTTCAGACTTTGCGATATTAGATAACATCTCGAGATGGGATCCCCAAAACTCAAAATCATGTAGGGACTAATTATTTTCTAATTGTCTTTAATCTTTAATTAACCATTCTTAACATTTAAGAAATTTTAGGAGTTCAAGATTCTTGAATTTAGAATATGATAGAAGGTGAATGCTCGAACTCCGAAAGCGTGAAACTACTATCTGATTTTTTTAATTGGGTTTTTGTTTCCTAATTAGGTATTTATCACTTCAAGTGTCAGAAAACTAACTTCATTGGATTTTCAATGGGCCACTACCCTTAGCGAGGCGTAAAAAAATTAGGAAGGTATACGTATACGGTGACTAGGATCTGTCAAACACTTTTCGCGTATCGGGGTTTTGAAGGTGCGACATGTTAACACACCTGAAATGTGAAAATATGAAATCCGAAACCTCGAAATAGTCTCTAGGGGTTTGTCTCTTTAACGAGTAGGTGGCTCCATAAATATGAAGAGATTAGGATCGTTTTATTAGATGGAAGACTTCCTCAATGGTGAGAATCAAGCACGCTTTAATTTTATTTTAACTAGGAATGAAAATCTATTTAAAATCCAAAATTTTAGAAATATATATGTGTTCCAACATAGGCGCCATCTAGGGATCGTGTCTCCTTGCGAGACGCAAAAGAACAATAGGCCAAGTGCCTTTACTGGGTAAATGGAGTCATTATTGCAATTATCTGAAACACATTCGAAAAGGATCATATTGAGGAAAATAGTTTCAACCGAAACTTATAAAACCCTAAAGCACATCGAATAATGACCTTCAGTTAGGCTATTTGGAGCTCCTCTTTCTTAAAATAGTATTTGGATTTGCTTAAGATAATCAAAGTAATTTTAGCCGAAATATCAAGATTTGATCGATTTCGTTCGCATTAAGGTTAAGTATATGTGTCATGTTTTATGAGGATCCCTCGTTGGTTCAAAATGTAAATCTCACTGACAAAGAATTAGATATAAGAGTATATCATGTATATTTGTATGACAACCACACAAATATCATAGATATTGCTTCACTGTTAGCGACCCTATTCAGTATCCCGGTGAAGGTATCTATTTCTCCCACTGAATTTCCTTTCACCACTTCAATTAGAAAATTTTCATTTAAATTCTGAGATGAGGGCAATCATTTAATGATTTTCCTTTCATCATCTCTTTTTGGACAAAATGGGAGAAATCGATTTTTCGAATTTCTTTTCACCATTTTCGTTGGACTAGATGGGGGCAATCATTTTATGAATTTCCTTTCACCATCTATCTTATATTTTAATATATGAAGTGGGGGAAATCAATCTTTATGTAACATACAAGGGATGATATCTGTTTAAGATATTCAAAGGAAAGGTCTGTCATAATTTTTTATTATACTCTGAAACTAATTTTCTTCCAACGTTCAATACATATTCACCTATTGAAGATATTTTATAGGGGGTTTTAAATTTTAGGGATCAACCTTGAGAGAACTAATCGGTTTAAAACTATATAAGAGAGCTAGAGTTATTAGGATTAGCCTAAACATAATTTATTTCAGTTAAAATGAAAGGGAAAATAGATCTTCACCTAAAATTATTTCGAAGACATGTTTTTGAGTTTTCAGAGTCAAGGTGAAGCTCTTTTCTCTGTATTCATGAAGACTAAAGAATATAAGAAAGGAGAAATAAAATATGAAGTGGAAAAGAACTGGGGGGTAGGTAAAAATTTACCCCATCACAGTTTTGAAGGATCTGAATCATCAAAAATCTTAATCCTACACAAGTTGGTGTAATTATTTCAGACTTCTTTCAAGCTTATTTATTATTATTTATTTATTTATTTATTTATTTTGGATGACTTATTTATATACATTTCCCCTACATTAATTAGGTGAAATTCCATTGCTCAAGTAAAATGAAATTTCCAATGGATCCATGCAAATAGTGGGTTGTTTAACATACCTTGCTTGCTGTTAAATGAAGGAATGAAAAGATAATATTTTTTTTGCAGCAAAGAATGAATAGGTAGCTTGCGCTTACTGTTGAAGTTTGGTTGCACACAAAATGTTGCAACATTTTAGACCTCTTGAAGAAAATACGCTAACCAAACAACTACTGGATCACGAAAATATACATATATAAAATTCTCAAAGTCAAATGATACTTTTTCTGCTGGATAGGTTGTATGGAATACCTATTTTCTCTGCAACTGATCTTTTCTTTTTCTGGCTCAAGAAAGCCATATTGAGGCTCACTAGTCTGTTTCTCATCATTCTAAATAGGAATGGGAGATTAGTTGCTCCATTAACCCCTCCTTATTTCCTTCATCACTGGTCCAATAATATTATTCATCATTGTGATATATAGGTTGACAGCTTTCACAATGCAACTGATAATTTTCCTACTGAACATAACTCTTCGGAGGAAGAGAAATAATTTGTTGCTCATCAAATTTAGGATCACATTCATCATAGTTATCAAACAAAAGGATAACTATTGTATGTTTCCATTCATGTTGGGAAAGAAATATGCTTTCCTTCATCGTCTGGATACTCATCGTAGATAGGATGATTATATACAATTTCTGGACTTTTACTTTCAAAAAATTCCATTTCTTGATGATCTAGTAATGATGACCGAATAGTAGCAGCTTGGTCAAAATAAACACTTAGAACAATGGTTTTATCATGGCAGTAGTTACTATGAACATTTGATACAATGAAAAATGTACATTGAGTATCATTACCAGGATCATCCTCTTCGAAATCTAGTTGTGAATGGTCTTCAATAAACCATTGTCCTTCGCAAAGATCTAGATCAACAATTTCGTCATCATTTTGTTTAATCAAATTATATTCAGTATTATCAATTCTACCAAAATCATCCTGAAAATAATTTTTTGGGGAAGAAGAACTTAAGGTAGAATCATGTATGCATGGATTTGAATCTAATTCTTCATCAGAAAATGCATTTTCATCTTTATTTCTACAATGAATCTGGACTTGATCTACTTGAAAGATTGGAGTTTTTGCAAGGATTTCTTCATTTTCAATGATGTTGTCTTCATTCTTACTGCTGTGAAAAACCTCTTCTTGATTTACTTCAAAGTCTTCTTCATATAAATTTTCTTGATTTGTTTGAAGGAGATCTTGTTTTCGTGTAAATTTTTCTTCGTATACTTGACCCCAATTGTTATCATGTTTTGATTTTTCATCAACAAACTAATTTTCTTTACAATCTTGTTCTACGAAATATGAATTGCAACAGTCTTCAAAAAGGAACTCTGATGAGTACATTCTTTCGAAATATTTATGAAAAGTTGCATGGAATTATTTTAATGATGAAATGCTAGAAGGCAGTATAGATTTGTACCAAAGTTGAGTATCTCCTCCCAGACTAAACATGAAAAATTTCATCAAAACATCTTCTTGATGAATATCTAGTTGATGCATGATCTTATGAAATTCAAACAAATGTTGAGTAGGATTATCATCTTTATCCTCTCTAAAGCTAGGAAGATGATTTTCCCAAACTTTGAGGTATGGAACAATATTTGGAAAACCAGAAATATTTGTAAAGTCCAAAGGAGAAAACCTCGCAACAATCTAAGCAGTGAAATAAATTGATATTTTGGAAACAGTGGAGTCGCCAGTGAATCATGTGGATTCTTTGAACCAGAGAGTCGCCAAGTGAAAGATAAAAATATCCTTACTTATGAATTCAATCTTTGTTCACTATCAAATATAGAAACTTACCATGTCGTTTTCCCAGGGAAAAATAACTTCATTTCTCTATCCCCAGCAATGATGCCAAAAAGATGTTGTTCCTGAGATTAAACCTAAGGCTTAAAGAATAATGGCAGGCATCAAAAATATAAAGGGATTTTTTGAAAGGTGATTTTTATTCTCTTAGTTATATAAGAATTAATCCTCAAATGAAAATAATGACAGAACAGGACAAAGGCCAAAATTTGTCATCTAAGTCGATTTATAAAATCAAGTGATGTGAGGGAAACTTACAAAAATGTTAAACAAAATGAGGCATCAATGCAAGATGAATCTTACCTTGTTCACAGTATAATAAAATAAAGAATGCACCCTTGAAAGAATATGAGATATAGTAATCCAAGTAGCTCACAGGTCTTGTACTTACTAATAGAAAATACAGATGAAAAATTGCTTACTTATCAAACAATTGATTTAATGTGATTGCAGTAGTAGTAGTACTAAATTGCAAACACTCACTTATCCAGGAATAACATAAAGGAAACTAGAGATATGGAATACAAGAGGAAATCATAACTCAAATTGCACAAAAATTGGAATCCCTGTCTGCACTTGTATTAATTCTCACAAAAGGAGAGTTCTCTCTATTACATTCGACAAGAAGCAACCTGTTATATGTCTTTTATCTCTGTATTTATACAAAATGGTCTCAACTTTAAGTAGTTGGAATTCTCATAAAAAAACATAAATATTACAATATGTAAAATTTGGAGAATTTCATTTGCATCCTCTATGTCTCTTCGCCTGTTGGCAGAGATGTTTCTCCTTCTTGTCTTCCAACTCCGAAACAACTTGCCTCTAATCATGACCCGAGTAAAAGAATGCACACTTTGTCTCATTTATTTCCAGATGTGCTAGTTCTCCCTTGAGGATGTTTGTGTTTGTACTCGATCTTTCACCAGACACTTAGCTATTTTCCATGGATCCATGATATCAAGAGCTCAGAACTATGTTACCTGTTACAGGAAATGTGCAAACTTCTTATCTTGCTCAAACTTGATTTTCTGTGAAAATGCAAATGAAATTCAAACTTCAATATCCTTTTTCCCTTAAATGTATTGAGTTATGAATACTTCACTGACGACGCATTCACTTTCCTTAATGAAAATATTTAGGCGATGATCTGAGATCTTATTTGAAATGGTTGTCCTAGATTGATTAATAATGCCTATAATGTCTGGTGGTTCACGATCAAGAGTTTTGACGAATAACATTTGAATTTACCCGAGCTACGATTCAATGAAAAATTAACATGAGATAATCTTGTTTAACCCCTTAGTTAATCACATTTATCATTATGTGTTTTTCGATTTTTTTGGCTTCAAGATTTTGATAGTATCTCGAGATAGGATTATTGAAATGCAAAATCGTGAAGTGATCAATTAATTTTAATCATGTTTAACCCGTTGAATAATCGTATTTAACTTTAAGTATTTCGGGGTTTCAAACTTTGGGATATTAAATAACATCTCGAGATGGGATCCCCAAAAATCAAAATCGCGCAGGGATAAATTATTTGATAATTGTATTTAATATTTAATTAACCCTACTTAACATTTAAGGAATTTTGGGAGTTCAGGCTTCGTGAATTTAGAATATGATAGACGGTGAATGCCCGAACTTTGAAAGCGCAAAACTACTATCTGATTTTTTTAATTGGGATTTAGTTTCTTTTTAGGTATTTATCGCTTCATGTGTTAGCAAACTAACTTCATTGGATTTTCAACGGGCCACTACCCTTATCGAGGCATAAAAAATTAGGAAGGTATCTGTATACGATGACTAGGATCTGTTGAAATTTTTTTTCGTATCGACGTTTTGAAGGTGCTACATGTTAACACACCCGAAACGCGAAACTTCGAAATCCGAAACCCTAAAGTAGTCTCTAGTGGTTTGTCTCTTTAATGAGTAGGTGGCTCCATAAATCCAAAGAGATTAGGATCATTTTATTATATGGAAGACTTCCTCAATGGTGAGAATCAAGCGTGCTTTAATTTTATTTTAACTAGGAATGAAAATCTATTTAAAATCCAAAAGTTTAGAAATATATATGTGTTCCAACATATATAGTAATCTAATACGCACCATGGTGTCAACCATATTTATATGCACTCATGCATGAACTATATATATACAAATTGGTACAATACAATAATGTCATTGTGTTGGCACAGGGGAGACCCGGGGTTCTACGCTACAACAACGCACCAACAAAACCCTTACTATCGACCCTTTTGGCAACACCTACGAAGCAAATGAAGTCTCAGCTGAGGTAGAGGCAGGGGTTGTTGCAAGACTCAGATGTATGCAACCTTAGCTGGGACATCGATTTGTGATTACAACACCTTAACAAATAACTCAGTAGTTACAGTTCATCAATATTCAACCAGTATCTACTTCGCATATAAAACCCTAATTATAGAGCACCACGGTTTTCACGCAGATCTATCCTATTCAATCACTAAGCACATTCACATAGGTTAGATAAAGCATTCATCCATATTATTAAGCAAAAATCATTAACATATCTATTTATCATTCATCTATATCAAATTACCGAAGCAAGTAAACACATAAACACATCAATACATCACACAAAGCATAGAAACACAGGATATACATGGTTCACCCCCAGCCTAGGGCTACGTCTACCAACTCTTCTTCTCCTTTATTATCTTATGTCAATCAAATACATGCACAGAGCCACAATATCTTACTCCACAGAGAATAAGAGATCAATGCACTTAGCTAGATCCTCCTTCCCTGAGTTACAACACAAATTTTTCCACAGTCTCTTACGATCACTTGCACTTAGCTCTGCAAGTCTTACACAGTATGCACAAAGCAATTACAATTACCAATTGCACTTAGCATCATGTAGATGTCCCCTTTCCCTAGCACTTATCAAGGTATCAAGATGATTCCTACATCGCCTAGACATCTATTTATACATTACAAAATCGGGCCTACACATGGTAAATCCATGGGCCGACATCCCCATACCCGTTACATAAGACCAAAACCCAAAAGGCCCTAAAAAGGGGCTGATATCTCACGATCTCTGCTTTGACTTGTGCTCTACCTTTGATAGCCTATCGATGTCCCAAAAGTAGGTCAAATATGGCCAAGGATGCTCAAAACTTGTTTAAGGGCCAATAGGCCCCCAACACTCACCAGTGACTCGTCCCGAGTAACTCTGGTTTGGGTATATCTGCTTCTAAATCCTTGAGCTTGGATCACACTGCTTCAACTTGTTTCTATGCCATGACCTCCTATTCAAAGAACTCTTGGATAACTTCTTCGTTGACAGGTCCCTTCAAGCATTGTTCAACTATAGTGACTACTTTCTCCAGTTCTGCTCCTCTACCTTCAATCTTTGCAAATAGTTGGCAAGCCTCGTCTAGAATTGGTTGGAGTCTCTGAGTCACTTCCATTAATCTTCTCTGAATGGTGTGGACCTTTTGTTGGGAATTGCACTGTTCTTGGGATCACTTCATCCTTTCGACTGCTGACAGGGGCTTCAACTATGCCTGTACTATTTCTGCTTGCAGCTTTGCCTCCTGGAGCTGTGACTCCAGTGCCTTTAATTCAGAATCCTTAGTGAATCACTCATAAGTCTGGGCACTGGGATCACTTAGTTGTTTACATTCCATGGAGAGGGCCTTGATTCTTTCAACTACACTTCGAGCAGTTGCTTCTCTTTGATCTCATACATTCGACGGAGTGTTGGGCACTGTTCGAAGTTCTAAGTCTGTTAGTCTTTTCTGTAGCTATTGGATATATTTCGTGAGCAACGCAACTTGATGCTCCACTAAGTCTTCTAACTTTGTCCCTAGTATTGTCACAGAGCAAAGTGCTCTGTCGACTGCTTCTTTGACTCCCAGCTGTTTTGTGAGAAACTGTCCTTTTTCTTGCTTGGCCTGCACTCTCTCTTCTTCAAACTTGGATTGAAGGTCCTCTTTCTCCTTTTTTGAAACTCGGTGTTGTTGTACCATTTATTCTTGTTCATGCTTTAGGGCCATTGTGGCCTATTCTTTCTCTTCTTTCACTCGACAAAGGCAGGCTTTGATCACATCAGCTAGTCTGCAGAGTTGGGTAGGCTCATCTCCTAACTCTGGTTCTTCTGATGGTGGGGGTGCAGTGTATACTACACAGCTGGAGTGAAGGGCCTGTTGTACCCCTCTCAGTTCTGTCATGATTCTGTCATACAAGGATTCTTTCTTAGCTTCATTTTTCTACAAAATGTCTTGCGAAGCATCTCATATGACTGCGATGATGAAATCAAAGTCATCAATCGTGAGTACAGTCTGAAGCTTCAGGTTGCTTGCCTTGGATTTCTTCTGTGATGTAGGTTTTGTGGGGGAAACCTTCATTTTCTTTGATGGATCTATGTCATCAAGGGGGTTCCATGGTGGGGTTACTTCGCCTTGTTCTTGCTTATCTTCTTCCCTCTCTTTTTCTTATTTCTCTTCTTTGTCCACCTCATCACCTCCTCCTCTGCCAGGTGAATCTGAGGCACTGCTCAGTTCCTATACATCTTCATTCTTCTTCCTTCTGCTACTACTGGGTGCATTATACTCCTCGTGGGTAACTACCGTGCTTCCAATGAGGTTTGGGTCGGACAATTCTGCCTTAGCGACTGGTATCAGGAACTCTGCAGGCCATTCCTTAATGATTTATTCTAGGTCCTCCTTGGTGAGCTTATAGTATGACTAAAGCTCTTCTTTATTCTCATCTGTGCATGCAATGATATATATGAAATGCCTATCTACGTAAAACTTCATGAGGGTTCTGAACCTATCTAGAGTGTTTGGCATCATCCGGGGGAACGATTCAATAGCCATTTTCAATTATAGATAGTAGGTATGGAATATTGTATTCAACTGCCACTGTTTTCCCATGTTGCTTGAGTACCAGAGCATGGTGAACTTCAAAACAAGTGGTTCAAATGGCTCAATGTCCAAGAATGTCGCACCTTCCGGCATCTCCCAAGATGTAAACGCGATGAGGATCAGCAACCAGCTAAAGTGGAACTCGTAGCCCTTATCTTGAGCTTCATGATAATCAACTTCTAGCTGGTTGACTAAGTACTTCACCGAGTTCATCTGTAAACCTTCCATGCACTTTCCTACGAGGTCAACCACAAACCCTGTGACCTGTGTGGATCTGTTCTTTTGGACTAGCTTACCAACAATCAACTGGAAAGAAAGGCGTATTGCACCATTATGAATGGAGGCTACCTTGTAGCCTCATGTCCCCTTCTCTACATCGCCATAGATGTCTTTAATATTTTTTGCCAGGCCACGATCTGCAGCCTTCCCTGGGTAGAAGTCCTGTGGGTTGGGTCCTTGCATGCTCAATTCGATGATCCTATGGATCAACACTGGATCGACAGTAATACACCTATCTAACCATAAATAACCACTGTGGAAGCATGACAATAGGATTTTAACACATGCGTTAACCTCCCGGTGCCTTCCAAAGTGTGGAATTTTCATGACATTAAGGATAGTGGACTGCGCAATGTTCATGGTCCATGTCTGGGGAATTATCTTCGATCTCTTTCCCTTCACCTTAGTCAAGTACTTATGAGGCATGAGCATTCGTAGGTCTTGCGGTCCCCTAGATTATAGTCACTGATCTTTAAGGTTAGAATCCTCTCCAACTGCGGTCTAACTGTGCATATCCCCTTTGGGAGGTACACCGTGATGGCTGTGTAGTCAAAGTCCCTTGGGACACTATCTTGATTCACCACACTGACTAGAGGCGAGATGTATTCGGGTAGAACAAACGTGATTAACTTCACATTCGCTAAGTCATTTCTGTGCTTGGTTCTCTTCTCATCTGCAATGCGGGATGGTCCAGATCCACGAGAAGTTGATGGGGAGGCTTGCACTCCTCGCATCGATGAAGCTTGAACTCCTGTGGAAATCACTCTCTCTTCTATAAGGTCAATTACAACTTCTTCGATGAATTTCTCTGTGGCGCTGAGCTCGTCTGACATACATTCTTAGATTGGATAACTCAGGTGGATGAATGAATGCTCAAAGCAATGGAGCAAGTGTCAATCTCAATAAACAGAACGTGATAGCAATGAGTTCTCTTGTTGGGTCAGATACAATTCAAAAAAGTTTTCTTGGTGCAACAATCGATGGAATAAGTAGACAACGATGTAACGAGTCTTCTCCAATGGACAAGAGGTCTTCATTAATGCAGTTTTTTTCGTTACGACATGGTCCCAATGGTCTAATGGCGAGATTTCTGGTCATAATTGCTATTCTAACTGTTCAGGGTGTCGGGCTAATGGTTATAATGCTTTCAAAGGCTATATCTCTCTGCCATGGTGAAGTGCCATGTTGTGCTATTCTGATATCTGGATGAAGTTCCAGTTTTGCAAACCTTCCCTCTGCAAAGTCCCCTTTGGGTCCTTCTATAACTTTTCCATCTTTTTTCTCTTCTTACTACGTTTTCTAGCCTTCTTCCCAGTGATCTTTGTCTCGGTATTCCTCTTTCCATTCTGATTCTTATCTCCTTTTGGTATAGTAACTTCACACTGTTGAGATTCTTTTGTAGGGTTCAAGGGAAATACCTCTTCTCTGTCTGGGGTAGGTGCTCCGTTCTTCTGTGAATATTCTTGTGTTCGTTCAACTTTGACATCCAAGTTTTTGGTTTTAAATAGCTTCGATCTATTCTCTCGTTCCTCAATCAAGTGTGTTATCCTCCTAGTCATGAAATATTTTAATTTTTTCTTCTTTTGTTCTAAGAATTCCTCTTCTTTTCTTCCGGTCTGATTTCTCTCAATCCAGGGTTTTCCTAATAACATAACAAATGGGGTGTTGTTCTCAATAAATTTAACAATCTCAAAATCTTCCTTTGTCGTAGTTCCATGGGCACTCATAACTATCTGGGTGAGTCTGCCACATAGGGTTATCAACTTTCCTCTAAATAATCCTAGTCCTCCTAATGAAGGAATCATAACAAGATTTCCTAAAATTTCCCAGGTTCTTTTTGTCAAGATATTCACCTGTGTTTCTTCATCTAGAACACAGTCTATGTCGAAGTCTCCTATTCTTGTTTCTATGAACTCTTTTTCTTTGAAGATCTCTGATAATTTGATATTTCAGTGATCATTCAAGGTTTCTTTCATTTGCAGTAATACAATCTCTGATTCTATTTGGGGTTCTATTGTGGTCTTAGTTTCTTGATCTTCCTTAGGGTTTTCTTGTCTCATATTCATTCTTTCAACCTTAACAATCATTCTAGGGCAATCCAAAACTTCATGATCCATATCTTGACAACAAAGACAACTAGGTCTTCTACCAGGGCATTTCTTAGCAAGATGTCCCGATCTTCTACAATTATAACAAATAGTTAATCTTCTCTTTCTTTGAAATGATCCCCAACCTTTCCTGTACTGTGCACTAGGATCACAATAGCTAACCCACAAAAAAAACTTTCTAGGTTCCTGCATCCATTTGTTAGTCCAAGCATTCTTTCTATGCATAGGAATAACATATCTTTCATTATTTTGATCATATCTACTCATATCAAACCTTCTTCCATCTAGCTATGCCCTACTTTTCAAGTTAGGAAAAAATTTATCCAACATACCTAAATCCATACTTTTGAAACAAAAATTTCCACTTATCTTTCCTTTTTCAATCAAAACTTTTCACTGTTCTTACCTTTAACAAATCATAAAGCCTTCAAATCTTACCTCTTTTCTTTAGATCTGAATTTTCTTCTTAGCACAGAGCTTCGCAAGTGAAGTATAATACTACGCACTAAAGCAACAGATCTTTGCACATAGCTTTATTTTCTTCGGTTCCTAGCAATCATAGTTTCAGTCCGGGTAATGGAACCATTTGTTGGGACAGGGGCAGACCCAGGGTTCAGCACTACAACAATGAACCAACAAATCCCTTACTACCGACCCTTTTGGCAACACCTGCGAAGCAGATGAAGTCTCACCCAAGGTAGAGGCATGGGTGGTTATAGGACTTGGATGTCTGGAACCTTAGCTGGGACACTGATCTATGATTACAACACCTTAAAAAAGCACTTAGTAGTTACAGTTCATCAGTATTTAACCAATATCTACTTTGCATATAAAACCCTAATTACAGAGAACTGCAGTTTTCACCCAGATATATCCTATTCAAGAACTAAGAACATTCACATAGGTTAGATATAGAATTCATCCATATTAGTAAGCACAAAGAATTAACAGATCTATTTATCATTCATCTATATCAAAGCACTGAAGCAAGTAAACACATAAACACATCAATACATCGCACAAAGCATAACAACACATGATATACGTGGTTCACCCCCAGCCTGGGGGCTACATCCACCAACTCTTCTTCTCCTTTATTATCTTCAGTCAATCAACTACATGCACAGAGCCAAAAGATCTTACTCCGCAGAGGACATGAGATCTGAACACTTTGCTAGATCCTCCTTCCTTAAGTTACAACACAAATCCTTCCATAGTCTCTTATGATCACTTGCACTTAGCTCTGCAAGTCTTACACAATATGCACAAAGAAATTACAATTACCACTTTCATTTAGCATCACATATATGTCCCCTTTCTCTAACACTTAGCAAGGTATCAAGTTGCTTCCTACATCGCCTAGACATCTATTTATACATTACAAAATTGGGCCTACACATGGGTAAACCCATGGGCCGACATCCCCATACCTGTTACATAAGCCCAAAACCCAAAAGGCCCTAAAAAGGGGCCAAGATCCCACGATCTCTGCTTCGAGTTGCGCTCCACCTTCAACATCCCGTCGAAGTCCCAAAAGTAGGTCAAATATGGCCAAGGATCCTCAAAACTTGGTCAAGGGTCAACACATTGAAAAATTGAAAATGTTTTATGAATTTGTGTATTCAACTAGTGCTTTATGAATTAAGAAAAACATGGATTTCTAATTATTGTTTATTACGCACCATTGACTTGTGATCAAATTTAAGACATGGCATTTTCCAAATAAAAAATAGTTATTTTTCCATTTTAAACTCAACAATACACTTTGTAAAAAAATGTTCCCTAGTTCTTATCTAGGTAAAATGTGCACTGTTGATCGAGAAAATGATTTTTTTAAATATTATTTATAATTTAAATTAAACGGTGTTGTTGACATACAAATACACATCAGTGTTCTTACTATGTACAAAGCTCACTGGTAACTTCTAAGATGTTTAAAAAAGAACTGACAATGATATGATGGTTTGGAATCCAATGCAATGAGTGGTTTCACTGCAACAGATAGGAAACACCCATACATAAATAAACAAACCCTATAAAAAAATTGCTTAAAAAATTTCTCCTTGTGAAATATAGAAAGAGAAAGCAAAAAAGCAGTGAGGAAATTAAAGCTTCCAATATTGAAGGTAACTATGAAACCTTTTTTTGTTTGTTTGGTAATGCACTGAAAAATGTTTGAATCAAATAAGAGAATGATGAAGATGATCAATAGAATGAAATCATATATTT
>JASDQU010012147.1:76907-96438 GCA_032191745.1 Picea mariana | reverse complement strand
AGATCTTCTATCACCATGTCATTAACATGTCATCATCTTGATAACCAAAAATGTGGATAACACACTCATCATCTAGGAGGGAGTCAACACCCTATTGACTTCTCGTGATTTGGGTTCTCATAAGAAAGGAGCATGAAGGCTCAACAAACCAACTCGTGAAGTTGTGAGCCATGAGAAGTATCGAAGGAGTCAAATCTCCTCTGACTTTGAAATCTCGGAGTCTCATAAAAGAAGGGCCTGGAGGTCCAACCCTTCAACTTGCAAAGTCACGAGTAGAGAGAGGTGCTATTTGTTAGCCCTATCCGGTGGTCACTGATAGAGGTGCTAGCAGAGAAGGAGCTATACCCATATCGTAATCTTGGGTATTGAGATTTTGGAAAAGAGGAGTCGAGGGTCTTCAACCCACAAACTTGCAAGTTGCGATTTGTGAAAGGCACTTGCACCAAGGCCCAGTTGTGGTCGTGTGGAGGTGCAGCTCGCACCTTGTGCCTGTTCGCATAAGAGGGGTTTCAGAAGGACCTGTGGATCATATTCGTCGTGGGGTTTCAACAAGGAACCAAAGGAGCCGCTTCGGCTCAAGGAGATTAGAATGATCCTATGAGTGGATCTTGGCCCGAGGGTTGGGGGTCTATGTCAAGTGGTATCAGAGCTTGATTTTGTTTATATATTGTAGGCAAAGGAAGCAAAAGAAAAAGAATACTCTGGTACACATCAGTTTGGTATCAGAGGTAGCTTGTAGAGACGGGTAAAAGGAAGGCAGAGTATTGGAACTCTATGGTGATTGTCTTCAGGTGTGCGGTAGTCAAATAGATAGTTGGGAGGACTGAAGGGGACGTTGGAAGCACTCAGGGTTGTAGAGTGACAGCAGCAAGTTTTCCAGGAGGGTAGACAAAAGGCAGGAAAATGGCTACTGAAGGCCATAGATGCAATGGAAAGAAGATCCATCAGCAGCCGAGCAAAGATGGGGTGGATAAAGAGCTCATTGAGATCAGAGCGAGGATGGAGGAACTTGCACTGTAGATGAAGCAGGATGAAAGATCACATTTGGTGTATGAATGGCTCATGAGGACGAAGGTAAAATGGCCAGTCAAGGAATTAGTGGCCATAAGACAGTAGAGGTTGATAAGAGGATGGTTGAGGCATGCTGAAATCCTCAGGAATGATGAGAAGGAGATGGTTCAGGTGTGTGAACCAGAAGTTGGGAGAAATCTCAGTGATGAGGATGAGGGAGAGAGATCACTGGATGATCTCATAAACTTCCAAGAGGGCAGGACTGGAAATTCAGATTGCCAGGAGGGAAATGAGATGAGATCTAAGGATCTCATAGACTGCCAAGGGGGAAGCAGAGAAATCCCATACTGCCAGGAGGGAAAGGGAGAAAAGATGAGCTTAGAGATAAGTTCATATCAACAAGGACAACTGACAGAGGAGAAGGATCAGAAGGGCATTCCGATCATTGGATGAATTTAAATATTCCTGCCATTGATCCCAGTTGAGGCAAGAGTGTGTGTTGTAGAAGCAGCAACAGAAGACCAACAACCAATAGGGACTGTCATGGAGGAAGAAGGGGAGTAGACACTGATGCCTATCCCAATAGCAGAGGAAGATGAGAATTACGAGGAATGGCTCAAAATTTTCAGTCGGGAAGCTGAGAAGGCTGCAGCATTGGAGCTTGCAGCAAGAAAATAAGGGGAAGAAGACAGCGTATATTTTGCTAAGTTGTATCAAAAGTTTGAAGCACTGGAGAGAAGGGTGAAGGTGCAGGGCATGCACATCCAACAGATCAGGTTGGAAGCAGAAAAAGAATACCAATTCAAGGAGCAGCTGGGATAGGTTGGACTTGAGCCAACACAAAGAGATATGGCAGTAATAGAGTCATCATAGGAAAAAGCTGAGCAGCATCTCAGTGAGAGGACTGCAAAGATGAAATTTGCAGCAGAGTGGCAAGCTAAGGCCACAAGAGATGAAGAAGATAGCATGGGAGATCTAGTTGATCTGCCCATTTGCAAAGAGGAATTGCGATGGAGCAGACTGCAAGGACAGAGCCAACCACTTGAGTAGTTGGATGGGGAGATTGAGGAGATCAGGAAGCTGATGTTGAAGTCAGTATAGGAGACTGCCAGTAGAGGAAGGCTCAGCAGAAGGGAGACAGCGGTAGCAATAGAGCAGAAGAAGCAGCAGCAACAATAGAGCAGTGGAGCAGATGAACAGCTCCAGAGGACTATTTGGGATCCAGGAGGATTTCAACAGCGACGTTGGGGAGCTCATGAGCAGGAGCTCATAAATTTTCCATAGTAGAGGAGTATGATGTAGGAGTATCACTCCCAAGCCAGCCATGCGCTAGCCAGCCAGCCAGCACAGCACGCATTCAATGAAGGAGGAGAGGCATAGCCCTCTCGTTTCAAATTTTGAATTTGAAATCAATGTAATTAATGTTTGTAAGGCTGGTAGAGCCAAATTCGTGCCTTTGAGAAGGTTGTAGTTAAAGAAGGCCTTTAATGGTTGTAAGGCTGAGCTCTAACTCCAATTTGGATTAGATGACCCATTCATTATAATTTATGAGAGTAGGTAGCTTGGAGGGAAGAGCTCAAAGAGCCCCCTCATGTAAAAGATCTTTAGCATCTTATTTTGGAGTTAGAGTGGAGGAGAGAAGGAGACAAGACTCTATCAAGGTCTGAGCTCAAGAACACCTTGTAAAGGAGGCATTTCATATTAATATAAAGAGCAGATTTCCTGCATGAGTTTTTGTGTGTCTTTATGTGTTTATGAATTTCTTTGTGTGTTCTTTATATGTTGTAGAGGTGCATTTGCAGGGACAAATAGGTTTTTTTATCTGTGGGTTCTTTGATTTCAGGTTTGGGGTTCTTTGAGGCTTCATGCAAGGAGTGCATAATAGAACACTGAGAGTTCTATAAGCCAGTGCAAGGAATGCACTTCTAAATACTATGGGATTTGGACGAAGACATGCCAAGAGGGCGCACCAGCTAAAGTCTTAGGTTTAGGAAGGAAACCTCAAGGTTGTTGAACACCTTGGAGGTAGGACTGTGTAGAAGAGGGCACAGAACATAGCAAAATCACTGCGAGATTCTGTGAGAGCTCTGCGAGGAGGGAATCGAGCAGGTGCAGAGAGTGCAGAGAAGAACTTTATTGTGAGTTCAAAGAGAAATCATAATCACTGAGGATTCTGGAAGCTCTGCTAGGAGGGCATTGAAAAGGTACTAGAGTGAACAATAGAACTCTAGGTTGAGTTCAGAAAAGAGATAGGTATACTGAGGAGACTCTACCAGGAGGGCATTGAGTGGATGTGCAGAGTGCACAGAAAAGAACTCCTTTGAGTTATGGAACAGAGAAGAGTCCAGGAGAGGATCTTCATAGGGTTTTTGAACATCTTGCAGGCTTAGCGAGGAGTGCTTGAGCAAGAAGTTGCCACAGGGCATTTCCATCCCTTCAAGGAGAGAAAGGGATAGAGGATAAAGACCTGTGCAAGGAGTGCACCAGGCCAACACTTGGTTGAAGTGTTGATCGATAGCCAACTGAAGGCTTGTCAAGTGCAGAAGTGGGAGAGAGAAAGAGAGGACTTATTCTAAGTCCCAAAACTCAAGACGGATAGCACCTTTGTGTGTAGGGACTCTGCAAGGAGTGCACAAGTCGAGAAACCTTTCAAGGTTTCAAAGTAAAGAAAGTTCAGGAGGAGCAGGGATTTCATGCACAGAGTAGTGATCGAGAAGTCATAGAGGCTGAAAGAGAGGAGCGGAAGCTCAGAAGGGCATAACTGCCATCGGATCGAGCAGAGGAAAAATATCTGGACCGTTGAAGTTTCACGTCCAGGTAGCACAAGAGAGCGCAATGGAAGAAAGTATATCTGGGCCATCAGATCTAGCTCAGACAGTCGATATTCCTCGGATCTGTTGAAAGGAACACTCGATTTAACACTCATATGAGAAGAGGGGAACGAAAGGCCTATTTTGGCATTTCGGCTACCAAGATATACAAAGGGCAGGAGTTGGAACTCTTGACCCACAAAATCTCGAAAGGATTAGGACCATCCATTCTAGAGGACAGGTGGTAGGGATGAGGATTATATCATGAATTCGGGTATCGTGAGATGGGAGGCGGAGGCCTTTGCTCTATAAAGTCCTGAGTCATGAGATCACGATGTGATCTGAACCATTGATCGAGGAAGAAGGAGAGTCATGAGATCTGGCGTCTTGATGCATCGCGTATCGGAGCTTCGGGGTTTGGAGGAACTTCCTTTCAACTGTAGAAGTCATAAAGTGCTGAGGGCCGAGGTCTCGGGCGAACATGTGGCGTGTCCATTCAGGTGGGGACCGCGTGGTTGACAGCTGGACACTTGTTTCCTGGGAGGGAGTCAACACCCTGTTGACTTCTCGTGATTCAGGTTCTCATAAGAAAGGAGCACGAAGGCTCAACAAACCAACTCGCAAAATTTCAAGCCATGAGAAGTACCGAAGGAGTCAAATCTCCTCTGACTTTTGCATCTTAGAGTCTCGTAAAAGAAGGGCCTGGAGGTTCAACCCTTCAACTCGTGAAGTCATGAGTAGCGAGAGGTGCTAACTGTTAGCCCTAGCTAGTGGTTGTTGATAGAGGTGCTAGCAAAGAAGGAGCTATACCCATATCGCAATCTTGGGTATCGGGAGTTTGGAAAAGAGGAGTCGAGGGTCTTCGACCCATGAACTTGCGAGTTGTGAGTTGTGAAAGGCGCTTGCGCCAAGGCCCAGTTGTGGTCATGTGGAGGTGAAGCTCGCACCTTGTGCTTGTTCATATAAGGGGGGTTTCAAAAGGACATGTGGATCAGATTCATAGTGGGGTTTCAGCACATTACCAAAGGAGCCACTTTGGCTCAAGGAGATTAGAACAATCCTATGAGCAGATCTCGGCCTAAGGGTCGAGGGTCTGCGTCACTTATTCCAAAGGAAATGTTTATTAATAGATAATTATACTGATACAAAGCACCTAAATTATTCCATAATTCCTTGGATGTATCTTCTCTTGAGACATTCGATCAGTTTCTACTAATTGCTTCTGAAATATTTCATTGTCAATAGCCAGATCTTTAAAATTATCCTGATTGATTAAAAACTTTATGATCTCTTCATCTCCTTCAAAGACCTTCCAATTAGAAATATTGTTGGGCATCAACAGTTTGTAGAGTAGCTCCACAGTGAACCGGGAGGCTTTATAGTCTTCTAAAGGGGATAGCCTTGAGGCAGCAGTGGCCAGGGAATCAACCAGTGTGTTCTTTGTTTTGGGGATCATTGTAATGTTGAAGGCTTCAAAATGTTCTATCAGTATTTTCACTTCCTATTGATAATTCCTCAGGTTGGGGGAGTTGTAGTGTATAGTGTTCCTTACTTTCCTAATGATGATTTCAGAGTCTCCAAAAACCTTTAGTTCTTTAACGTTCAAGTCTGTGGCTTTCTTTATCTCTTGTACTAGAGCTTCATACTCGGCGGTGTTATTTGTGCATTCAAATTCTAGTCTGCAGGACAAGAAAATTCGTTTAACTTTGGGATTAATGGGGATACACTCCACTCCTGATCCTTCTTGCAACTTAGACCCATCAAAGTAAAAGGTCCAAACTTGTGAGAAAAAACCATAAGTTTTTTTTTCCTACCACTTTCCTCCTTTCCTCCTATCTGCTCCATGGTTTTTAACAGAGGTTCTTGACAGAAGAGGGTTTCTTCTACCACCATCGACAAATTTTCTTCAAAATTCATTTAAAAGTTTTGAGTAAGAGGGACATCAAATGAGAGAGGGGGAAAATTCCTGAAATCAGAGTCGCATGAATAACTTCCTAGCATGGGGAAATCTTCCAAAGAGGATTCGTTGAGGGATTCTAGGTCGGTGATAGTATGTTTTAGATATATTTCCCTATCGATCCTAATCATATTTGTGTGTCCATTTAATAGCAACCAAAGGTGAGCCCAGTTTGTACTAAAGTATCTATTTATCCTCTCAAACCAATCTCGACTAAGTAGAAATACATAAGCTTCTGGGATATCTACTACAATGATGTCAAACACTTGAAAAAAATTTGGGTGGGTCGCCATCCTGATCATTACATCCTTGAGTTCTCTCATAACTTTCACCTGGGTTCTGTCTAGTTGTATCACATGTTTATCACTTTTGAGAGGGACTACATTTAATTTATTGCATATAGACAATGGCATAACATTAGAGGATTCCCTTGAGTCAACCAAACAATTAGTATGAATTTTTTAATATGGTCATCAGGCAATCTTAAGGTTTCAAGGCCAAATTTAGGGAGTAACTTTTATGGATATCAAGGAAGGTTATGTAATTATCCGGGGATTTCCAAATGATATCTAGACAACCATGGTTGATTATTATGAGGTGGGTTTCCCCTTTCTTCATTATGATCATCGTTATCTTCCATGTTGTCCGACTCCGAAACTGAGCATTCTAAGTTTAACCCTTCCTCGTCAGAAAAATCATCGAGCTCGGAGCAGTTACTAGATGGTGTTTTGGGGATCAGGCTGAGGGGATGTTCGATCTCGGTGAGCGATAAAACTATCAGGTCTTCTACTGTGTGAAAAAAAACCTGGTAGGGGGTGTCGACCATTGGCATGCTTACTTTTTTTCTATGAGGGAGTAACGGAGCTAACGGTAGTTATCCAATTTGTCATGTGTAAGCTCTTGTGATTCTTTTGAAATGGTTCAACTCCTCGTGGGGAAGAGTGTAATGTATGTTAGGGAATAAATGTTCCTCCTCTTGTTGGGGTGAGTTACTCATTTTAGGAGTACTCAATGTATGTGGGTTGTCTTGAGGATGACTAGCCATGCATGTGAGTTCTTTTGAATCTACAGTTTGTGTGAAATATTATATCAGAAATATTGTCATCCATTCATTCATCATCCCTCCTTATAGCACCAATTCTGTTGAGGGGTCCTAAATCCATTTAACTCAACAGTAGGAACCAAACCTGCCACCGAGGCCCAATTAGAATCTGCAGTGTTTAATAGTGGAATGGTTCTCCAGATATTGCGATCCAGCCAATTAATCGATGGGATTTACTTAGTGATTTACAGGATATCTTCTTCTGAAAACTCTTCCTTCAATTTGAACACTCTCTTTTTGTATTTTCTCTTATAGGTGGGTCTAATAAAAGATAGGTGCTGGTAAAAACTAGCTGGGTAAAGCGAAAGTAGGGAAAAATTAACTACTGAAGAAGGATGAGCTCAGGATAACCCTCATGCTCAAGCATGCAGACAAATATTTTCACACCTACAACAATCCTAGTATTAATACATCAACTTGTTGGTATTTCAATTATTGACTAAGATACAATTATTGAAAGAAAACATACATGTAATAAAATGATGGAAATAAAATTAGTTTCCTTATCTCTAATCACTAATCACACATTAACACAACGATTTGTTTTCCATAATTAGAGATAAGAACTATAAAAACATCAAATTAGCTAACTTATCAATAGATTCAGAAACTCTTACTCATTACAGCATCCATTCATGAGATAAAGTCATAAGTAATTCCTCCTTATGATCCAATCACACACACCTTTGATGTAAAACAAAAAATTATCTCTAGTCCTAAACAGGACTTCTCAATTAAGGTAGTTCCAAAACAGTTCTTTACAATTCCAAAAATGAGGGTATTTTCCAAAACCATTGACCCATTTTAAAAGGTCGACCCTCTTATTTATAATAAATTATTATCTAAAAATAACTATCAAAAGTGAAAGATAAGTAAAACAAAACATCGCCACATGGCGGATTCATCTCTCTGTCTTCTAAGAGTAATCAAATGGTTTCACTTAAGTGGATGTCTCTTCTCATACTCTGACCATTTGATGAAGATTTCCTCGCATGTGTTGTTCTTATGGGAATCTATGTTGATCCATCAGGGCTGAAAGGATATCCTTTATCTCCACAGCCCATGCCCGATACTTGACTACTTTAGCAATTAACTATTGTAATATCGCCCGAGCCTTGATCGGTTGCTCCATGAACTGTTGTACTTGACTCGACGACATGTTTTCCACCTTTGTTATCTCTCTAGTCCATGATGAGTCTTGTTCTACATGTTGTTTGACTATGTCAGGCAAGTCGAAAAAGTCCTCAGGTGAGCAGAATTCTGGGAGACCAATGTCTCTCATTGCCCGATTGATCTTGGTCCAGCTTCTTTTGCAATCGACACATTTCTCTTGAATATCCCACTGAGGTTCTTGGTCCATATTCACCAATTATTCAGCGGACCTCCTTATGTGATCGATGTTGTTATCCCTTAGCACCCAAATGTCATGCTCTTCGACATCTCGACCCTTTTGAACTATGTTGATGTAATTGATTCTTTCCACTGCTTGGTGGGATTTCTCATGCCATAATTTCATGTCTTTGCACATCTCTGGCGTCGTAAGGGTGTCTTCTTGGAAATCATCTATCCCTGTAATGAAAAGGTGCCGCTCACTCATGAACTTTTTGTAGGCATCTTGGAATTCTCTTCTCAAAAATATCGTGGCCTGTGTGGAGTCCTAATAGTATTTCACCAAATGGAGCATATGCTCCAACTCCTTTAGTGCAATGGCTAGCTCCTCTTCATCTTTCCTTTCTCTATCCAAACTGGCATTTTTTATTTCCATCCCTGCGTCGATAAGATCAGACGTCTTGGCATGCTCTGTGCTGATCAATTTATCCTCTGTGGTGATGAGGATGGAATTGTCCAAAGTAAGCCTCCTTTTCTTAATGGTTCTCTTCATGATGGCTTTCCTCTTTCAGTCGTAGGATATGGCTTGTATATCGGAAACCTCATCCATAGGTTTGGGGATTTCTTACTCTCCCCAAGTAATAGTGTTTCCCAGGTTCTCGATGTTGTATATGTGTTTAAGACTAGGTTCTTGAACCTCTTATGTATGTCTAGATGGCTCGGCCTCTAGTTGTTGGTCATCGGGTGGTAAATTACTAGTCAAAACTGAGGAATCAGGGGCATTTTTGGTACTTACTTGGTAATCGACAGTTGAAACGCCAATTTCTTGTTGTGTGATTTCTCCTTCTTGTTCGATAAATCCTGGCTCATCCGTCGAGTTTTCCATTGGGATTCCTAGTATTCTGAGTGGCTCAGCATCCAAGGCACTTTCCACCTCATGCTCATTCTATGGGTGGCTCTAATTTGAAGCATCGGGACTCGAGGTGGATGCCTTCTCAGGTTCTGTTTCCTCTGTGATTTTTATCGGAGTGACCAGGGACACCTCTGAACTCTCCTCATCATCGTGGATGGTTATTATATCAAACAGAGGATTTGGTGTACTTGTTATCCCTGATGTCCTCGTTATCTCGGGTTGAGCTTAAACTTCCCCTGGTGATCCAACCTATAGTGTTGAAGCTTCATGGTTATCTGACCCAGTAGTTTCTTCAATCTTTATCATATTTGGGTCACTTGGTCCTCCCCAAATTTTGATTAGGTTTTCGTCAGGAACCCTCATCATCTCTATGAGATATAGGTCGTTCTGCAACTGATAAATGACTCTCTGTGCTTTTTCCATCAAGAGAAATCCCCTTATTTGTGCCTCTGGTGTTAAGAACAATCCCCTTCTCTCCATCTCTATTGTCTCTACCACTCTGATTTCTTCCCTGACTCTGAGGGCCTCTTGAGCCGACTAATCTATTTTTTCCACCTGTTCATCCACGCTCATGGCCTTGAACCTGGTCATGTTTGGGTTGGCCATCCTCTGCACCACCTCGTCCTAGTCATGGGAGTTCTTTATGAAGACTTCATCTTCAAACTTATCGTGAGCATATAGCCAACAAGATGATACTTGTGAATCATGTTGGAAGATGAGGCCTTTAGGGTCATTCTTTCAGAATCATCTTGTTGGGAACCTGAATTCAAGTTGTCTCAACCCTTCTTGTTTGGCTTGAGCAATATCTTTTACCAGATAGAACCCCACATGGAAATCGTAGGGTATGAAGGCACGTTTCTTGTCTTTGACCATTCTGGCATTATAGCCCTATAGGATGGTCTAATAGCATATTTCTCTCATAATGAGTCAGTCTGGTACATGATATGGTAGGAGATGTGGTGCTCCGGTGGCCCCGAACACCCTAATGTAGGTTGATCGCTCGTCCAAGTACTAATGACCTACCTTGGCTATCATTTTCTTAGTTGTCGCCAATAGACTTGGGCATTCCTTCTTAAAAGTAATAAAATAAATGTGAGTGATGAATTCATCACAGATGAGTGCATAAGATTTCTTGTACCTGTTCTCCCATAGCATGCTAAAGTATATGTGGATCAGGAGTTCTGCAACATGCCACCTCAAATTCATGTCGGCGAAGACGTTCCTTGTGCACATGACATCAAGTAGGTACGAGGCCATGTAGAAATTTAGTGCCTCTCCTTCCTTCGACGTCTGAGCCTGATGTATACATATGCTTAATTTTTTGGAGATTATGGCTCCCCAGTTGAAGCTACTCCCAGAGATTGCAACTATTTATGCCAAAGGCATCCAGGCTTCTGAAAACTTGGAGCAGTGATTTTCTTCGTATAACAGGTAGATGAGAGCCATCAAATAGATGTATGGATCCCTTAGATTAATCATTCCTAACCAGCCATTTCTCTGATTAGTGAACTTCTTGTCTTGCTTCCACCATTAGGCCATCAGTCGGCTGGTGTCATGGAACTCATAGAAATTTACCACGAAGTTCGTGTTGAGCCACTCCTCTGGGTCCCTAAGCTTATATCACTTCTGGAATTTTTTTGGGAGGAAAAATCTTACGCACCCGCCATTCTCATCATTGATCAAGAATTTATTCCCATCCATGTGGTCGATGAGCCATTTAAGAACCTCTATGCAGGGGAAAATTGGGGTTCTACTTGCTACCATGTGTAAATATGATCGTTGGATGTTCAAGAACACCTAGTCGTCGAGCGTCCTTACGTTTGGATCATTGTGTGGGTTATGGTCTGGTTATTCTTCTTGGTTGGTCCTATTAAATAGATCCCCCCACTATAGGAGCATTATTTTGGACCAAGTTCTTGCTTTAGTATCACCAAAGGCTGGAGGCTGGGAAAAATATTTCTTTGTCGAGGTTTTGATGACAGGCTCTACTCTGGGAGCATACTCCAACTGCCTTGTCATCCCCGGAGAAGAACCTTCACCTATCTCTGGTTATTTTATCTTTGGTGCTCTTGGAGAGTGTCTGGTGGATGTATTTCTCGGTGGCATTCTTCCTACAACTCTAAACCTTATTAAACCTAGTTTTGATAATCAAAAGGGTCAGTACATTCTTGAGTTGNAAACTGATCCAGGTGATATCAGTGGCCATCCACCTTCTCCAACTAGCTCAAAACAATTTTTTGTCAATTTTGGAAATTTACTATTTTTAGCAGTTTTTAACTTCAGGGGCAAGTTTGAGGGTCCAAACGACATTTTTTCACGACCAGGCCTCTCAATGATAGAAAAAGTCTCTAATTGAGCCCCCCTAAATGAATCACCTCGTCAATAGCTTTCCAACGAGCTATTGTGCGCCCTAAACGGAGATCGTATGCAAAAGTTACGACCCCGGGAAGTTAATCTACTAACTTACCCCAACGAGGCCCACATGACTTTTGGCGCTTCATCTCCTAGGGTTAGGTTTTTGGATGTATAGGTTTTTGGAATTCATATTTATTGTAAAAATTACTTGGGAGCCTCATTTTACTCATCTTCTTGTGAATGAGTGTATCCATCACATCTCTTCTCAGAGATAAGCCGCCACCATTCCAACAAGCTTGTTTTCTGCTGCATTTTACAGTTTCAGCTTATTTCCTGAGTTAATAGAAACCAGTTTTACTGTATCTCTATTGTATTATCACATAATTGTTATATGTTCTGTATTAAATATTAATAATAATCTCCATCCACTTCATTCTTCTCATAAAATCTGGATCAATGGTATCAGAGCGGTCTACTCCTTGTCATTTTTAATGCATGTCCCCAACGAGGTCAAGGCACAAAGAATTGGGGCTTGAGCTTGATTCTCTTGAGGAAAAAATCTCTCACACAACCAAGTGACCTCTCATGGTGGGTGAAAATAAATATGACAGCACAGGGGATCCTTTCAAAATGTTGCTCGAGGAAGCCCTCGCGCAACAGAGGAAAGAAATGTTGGATAATTTTGCGCAAATCCTTCGGCAGCTACAAACAAGCGACGCATATCCCTCAAGCGGTAATGCCACCCCTTTTGAAGTACAAATCAACTTTCATATTCCTATATTTGAAGGAAAAATAGACGCAGACATCGTAGATAAATGGTTGAATTTTCTAGAATGGTATTTTTCTGTTCATAACCTCTTGAATAGAGAAAAGATTACTTTTGCGCTCCTCAAAGTCGTTCACCATGTCAAATATTGGTGGGAGACTTTCTCTGAGTAGAAGAAAATAGAGGAACCCTCATTATTTACAGTCATGGTCACCTGGGAGTCATTCATGGATGCTATTAAAGAACAGTACTACCCTGTCGAAAGTTATGACAACCTGTATTCAAAATGGACCACACTGCGGCAAGAAAGAGACCAAGTCATTCCATAGTTTAAAAATATATTCCATACCTTGCACACCAAGCTGGGTATCAAATATTTTGAGCGACATCTGGTGCTCAAGTATTGTGGTGGTCTCCATAGTTACATCAAGGCCTAAATGGAGTTTCTGGACATCTTGTCATGGGGCATGACCTACCTATATGCCGTCAAAATCAATCAAAAGATCAAACAAAAGACGCGGAAATTTGGGCCAAGAAACCCCTCACAGCAAAAGAAGGGAAAAGCAGACCCAACCCGCAAAACAAAGGACAGAGAAAATATGGACAGTTTCTGAACCACCAGCCTAAGCCTGAAGAAAAGAGGGACATCGGAAAGACAAATAAAGATACCAGGAAGTGGTGCAACTTTCATAAGAGCCCCTGGCACAACACTATTTATTTCAGCTCAAAGCAGTCACTGGTGACTAAGGTGAAAGCCTCTGATTCAGATGTGGGTTCAGACTTTGAGTCTGAACCAGAAAGGGGAAAACGGATCATCGATGTAGAACCCAATGCCACCATTTCCACTACCAAGGTCCAACCTAGTGAACTGAATGAGCCATAGGAAGGTGAGTGCCTTTTTCATTCATAGGTGTGGGTGAAGGGAACCCCGCTACACCTCATTGTTGATAGCAGTAGTCAGAAGAACCTCATCTCAGCAGAGGTCGTCAAGCGGCTAGCCCTACCGACAACACCGCACCTGCATCCCCACACCATTGGATGGCTCCGCAAAGGAATCGACCTCTGCATCAGCCAACAATGTCGCTTGTCATATGGAATCAAGCTCTTAAAAGATGAGGTAATATGTGACGTTGCTCCTCTTGAAGTTTGTGATGTTATTTTGGGACAACCTTATTTATGGAAATGTCATGTTGTATATGAATCTAGGCCTCGTAGTTTTATTATTACTTTGAACAGGAAATTGTACATCATACTTGAGGCCATCCCACCTAGTGTTATTTCTTTGATCTCTACCAAGCAATGAAGGAAGGTCATCTCACAAACCAGTAAGTTTGTCTTCTTCATGATTCTCGCTCAGAACGAGCAGAATATTGTAGCCAAATTGAGGACCTCCACAGTCGACCCCTCCACACAATAGAAGCAAGTGGATAAGGTCATGGAGGAATACCAAGATATCTTATCCTCACTGACTGGGGTACCTCTACACTGTCAGGTAAAGCATCCCATCGATCTAACCCCTGACGCACCGCTACCAAACGAGCCAGTATATCGTCGCTCCCTGTTAGAGAATGAGGAGATCAAGTGACACATCCAAGAACTTCTCCACAGGGGCCACATCCATCCCATCTCATCACCTTGTGGTAACCCGATCATGTTGGTACAGAAGAAATATGGGACCTGGAGACTCTGCATTGATTACTGGGCCCTAAATAAAATTACAGTCAAGAACCGATACCTGATTCCCTGAATTGATGATCTCCTTGATCAAATCAAGGGGGAAAATACTTTAGCAAGATTGATCTGAAGTATGGCTACCACCAAGTCCCAATCGAGCATATAGATGCATGGAAGATCACCTTCAAGTCAAAATAAGGTCTCTTCGAATGGTTGTTCATGCCCTTTGGCTTGACAAATCCTCCAAAAACTTTCATGAGGATGATGGACAATATCCTATGACCTTTCACCAACACTTTTGTAGTGGTGTATGTTAATGACATATGCATCTACAACAAGATGTGGGCAGAACACTTTTAGCACATTCAACAAGTTATGCACACCCTGTGATAGCACAAGTTATATGCCAATTTGGAAAAATGCTCCTTCGGCATGGACCGGGTCCAATATATCGGTTACATCATTGATCATAATGGTGTACATGTGGATCTAGCAAAAATCTAGGTCATTCGTGATTGGCTAGCACCAACCACACTCACTGAGCTTCGAAGCTTCCTAGGCCTGGCCAATTTTTATCACAGGTTCATGTTGGGGTTCTCCCATATTGCATGGGCCCTTAGCCAAGTAACCATAGGAGGTGGTAAGGAAAAATTTGTTTGGGGTCTGTCTCAACAATAAGTGTTCGATGATTTGAAGAAGTGTTTGTGCTCAGCACTAATACTCTCATTACCTGACCTACAACATCCCTTTGAGATCGAGATAGATGCTTCAAACTATGTTATGGGCACAGTTCTCACTTAGTACGGCCACCCCGTGGCCTATCATAGTGAGACACTATCAGATGTCGTCTGTAAGTACCCTACTTACGACAAAGAAATGTACTCCATTGTGCAAGACTGGCAACAATGGAGGCATTACATTCTTCAAAAAGAGACAGTCATCCACATTAATCATAAGCCCTTGCAGTTCATGCAAACCCAAGGAAAACTCCAGAATGACTGCCATCAGAAGTGGTCCACATACTTACAATAGTTCCACTTCAACATCAAGTAAAAAATAGCATGTACCAATCAAGTCACTGATTTCCTCAGCCGACCTCCAGTCGCAGCACTCACCACAGTGATAGACTCTTGCAGCTGTGAAACCTCTGAGTGGCCCCAGCTCTATGAAATAGACCCTGATTTCACCAACACTTACAAAATGTTGCGCACACACTCAATTGTCACTAGTTTACATCTTCAGGACGGATTGTTGTGCCATATGGGCCATCTCTATGTTCCATCAAGCGAGCACGCAAAGATGATTTGGGAATCCCACTATAGTCAACTAGCAGGACACTTCAGCGTCGAAAAGACAGTGGCAGTGTTGCAACAACATTTCTACTGGCCAAAAATTCAACAGGATGTCAGGAAATATATCAGGTCATGCATTGTCTGCATTATTGCTAAGCCCACCAGTAAAGAACAAGGCATGTACAACCCTTTGCCTACTCCTGACAGACCATGGGAATCCATCTCAATGGATTACATGTAGGGCCTTCTGACCACCAAGCAAGGGAATGACTGTGTTTTCATGGTTGTTGATCTCTTTTCTAAAATGGCGCTTCTAGCCCCCTGCAAGATGAGCATCACCACGAAGGACACTCCCAACCTCTTCTTTGAGAAAGTGTGGGTACATTTTGGAATCCCACAAACCATTGTCTCTGATCAAGACAGTTGGTTCCTCAGCACATTCTGGTCGAGCCTCTGGTCACTGCTGGACACAAAGCTTACCAAATCCACAGCCTTCCATCCCCAGACAGATGGCCAAACTAAGGTCATCAATTGGATGATTGTGCATATCCTACACATGTACAATTCTAATAACCCCCACACATGGGACAAGAATCTCCCATACATTCATCACAGCTACAACTGATCCCTACATAGCTCAACTGGCCACAACCCCTTTCAGGTGGGATTGGGATTCCAACCATTGGGTCCCATGGGCGTTGCACTACCCCTTGCAGACACCCTCATCGACTCGTCACATGCTCCAACTGAAGCTGATAAAGAACCTGGTCCATTGAGTAGATCCAACACAACCACCAATAGGTTTAGGAGATTTTACATAAGTCCAATGCCAAGTACAAGTAGCGCCATGATCAGCACCGGGTGCCTAATAAGTTTCAGGTGGGAGACAAAGTTTGGATGCATTTGCAAAAAGAACACCTTACAGAGCCCTATAGAAAGATTCGTCCACTTCGTTATGGGCCTTACACCATCATCAATTTTGTGGGAAATAATGCTTTTGAGATCAACATTCCTTCGTTCCTTGGTCTGCACCCAATGTTCAATGTGGCTCTTCTTCGGCCATATTTCCCACCATTATTGGACACCTCAGAGATAGCAGAACAATTGACACCAACAGATATCAACCCTGACTGCATGCAACAAGCATCCAGGGATCAAATTGTGGAAAAAAAGGTCAAGGGGACTCTCCAGCAGAGGATCCATCTTTATCAAGTTGTCAAAGCAGGGCAGCTCCTGCACCAAGGCAAGTGGCTCACCAAGGGCCAAATTCAGAAAAAATTCCTCATCTGATGGGGGAACTCAATGCAATGGATACCATTGATTCCTAAGGAGGGAGGATTTATCCAGGTGGATATCGGTGGCCACCCACCTTCTCCAACTGGCTCAAAATAATTTTTTGGCAATTTTGGCAATTTACTATTTTTAGCAGTTTTTAACTTCGGGGGCCAGTTTGAGGGCATAAACAACATTTTTTCATGATCAGACCTCTAAATGATGGCCAAAGGCTCTAATTTTTCCCCCTAAATTAATCTCCTCATCAATACCTTTCCAATGAGCTATCGTGCACCCTAAACAGAGATCGTATGCAAAAGTTACGACCCCGGGAAGTCAATGTACTAACTTAACCCAACGAGGCCTACATGACTTTTGGCGCTTCATCTCCCAGAGTTAGGTTTTTCGATGTCTAGGGTTTTGGAATTCATATTTATTGTAAAAATTCCTTGAGAGACTCATTGTATTCATCTTCTTGCGAATGAGCGTATCCATCACATCTCTTCTCAGAGATAAGCCGCTACCATTCTAGTAAGCTTGTTTTTCGCTGCATTTTACAGTTTCAGCTTATTTCCTGAGTTAATAGAAACCAGTTTTACTATATACTGTTGTTTTATCGCATACCTATTATATTTTTATGTATTAAATATTAATAATAATCTGCATCCACTTCATTCTTCTCATAAAATCTGGATCATAAATAGGGATGATCTTACCGTGTCGCATCAGCCATTCAATTCGGGTTATGAGTGAAATTTCAACAAATCTGTCACCGAATATTTAGAGGAGTTTAAGCTTAAATTCATTGTGGGTTGATGGCGGAGGCGTGGGTGGTAATGTGGTATATCGATGATTTCAAAAAAAATTGTTTAATCGGCACATGCGGTAGAAACTAATGCGGGATCGGGCATTAACTAGTTCCTTAAATGTCCAAAATTTGATCATATCTAATGCCTCAAACGTCCCATCATTCCGCTCTTTCGGTTGGTGGATCAGGGATTGGGATTGTACTATGAACATTTTCATTGATATCCTCCTTCAAACCATTCGACGCTATTTGATCTTACCGTATAGTGATGATGTGGCAAAGTTGACTCGGAGATGTGACTAGGACCTAGGGAACAAAAAATTACTCGGGATAGAACTAGACTGTATGACCCTCTTACCTGGTAAAGACGCGTGGAGTTTGAGACTAGTGACTTAATTCACTTGTGATAATCAGAATCGGGACTTTCTTTAAGTCTTTCATTCTAAAACCAAATCCTAACTTGCCGATGTCGAAAAGTGTCAAGGATCAATGATCGACAATAAAAATACCCAAGCACTCTCGTATCGGCTCCCTCAAAAAAGTCTCGATGTCGATTACGCATCGGGGATTAGTGATTGGAGATAAATTTATCATGGTCAAAAAAAATTTTGTGATTCTCCTGGATTTTCCCCGATCCCGATAAAGCGCATCGGGCATCGGCTATAGGCGACTTCTTTACATCCTTTGTTAACGCCTGTCTTCCTCGTATTTTACCAATGTCGAAGGGTATTGGCTATCTCTCGAACCTTTATGCGAATAACTTACATAAACCAAAACCGCCTTCTGTCGATGTTGATGAGGATCGACGCTCGACAACTATTATTTTTTGTGTGGTTCCTTTACTTGAATTCTTTTTGATGTCGAACCTGAGCGCGTTAGGTGGAGTGTTTAGTTGTCGATTCTTAATTATGGTGTTAATGTATTTTAGACATGAGGTTTCATAAGTTCAAACAAACCTGAATAGGTTATAAGAGTCATGAAAACAAACAAAGATAAAACATTTCCCAAAATGAAGTCGAGTTAGACAGTACAGAAAACAAGTGGTACCCAAAAAATGACAAAATTTGATAAGGCTTTTTAGGGTGTGTTGAGTGATCAACAAGGCCTAATGTCACTCTTTGGGGAATGATGGCACCCTTACTAAGGGTTTAGTTTTATGCATTTTCCTAATTTTAAGTTGTAAAATGAAAATAGAGGAGGTCAGCCTCCCTAATTTGTGATTGAATTTTCAAAAGTGGACAAATTGGTTTATCGAGACTTTGTATAAATAAAGGTCTTGTCATTTCATTTTTCATAAGAGAAACTCACTTGAGAATTACATACTCTTGGCTGAAATTTTCGCCCTACTTGGGAAAGGTGCACTATCTCTCTTTGATGCTATGTGGATGCTTTACTTGTCTATTGGAGGAATAATCTAGGCACTATCTCTTGTTTCTTGCTTCTTTGCAATCATGGTGGAATGTTCTTGGTAAAGAAGGGTTTTTCTTGCTATCTCTTGAAATAGGTAAGGAAGCTATGTTATTGTATTATTTCTTCTTGGTTATAAGGTTAATCTTGTTAAACTCTTGGAGTATTATAAGGGCATACACCCTCCACCAAGATATATCATTGTTATCATTGAATAAACTATTTTGCAAAGGTTGATACAAGGAATAAAAGGGCTTACACCCATGTAGATTTACCTTGCTAGGTTTTGTTTGGTATAGGGAGTAAAAGGGCTTACACCCCTAGAGAAGTAACAAACCCTAGATATTACACAAGAGACTCCATTAACCCAATAAATAAGGCACTAATATACTTGCATTAGAGAAATAATTTTATTGCAATGGTATGCGTGAAATTTTGAGATATTGCAATTATCTAAGTTGTTTTTGAATTTACATGATATAAGCCTTCTTATGCCCTAGGGGAATCTTGATTGGCCTAGTAATTATCTTTGTTGTTACAAATTAATGCTACAGCCAATGGGGTTGCTGCAAAATAATCATTTTTTCATCTATTGCTCATTATTCTACCACTAAATTTCACTTGCAAACTGCCATAATTAAACTACTAGTTGTTGGATATCTTTTGGGTGGATTGTTTGCTGATTTTGGTGGCTAGAATTTGTTGTTGGAGCAATTTTTTGCTACATCCAATAGGTTTTTATAAAAACTTGTTGATAACATTACATAACATCCCCCTAATCACGACCAAATTCTTTCTTTAATCATTGGAATTTTGACTAGTCTTTGCTAGGTTT
>JASDQU010012147.1:50943-61787 GCA_032191745.1 Picea mariana | reverse complement strand
TTGTTGATAACATTACATAACATCCCCCTAATCACGACCAAATTCTTTCTTTAATCATTGGAATTTTGACTAGTCTTTGCTAGGTTTCTTTATGATATCTTGTGTTGGATTTTGGATGGTTAAATTTGCAGCTATTAACTTCATTAATTGTTGATCTATATATTTCTATATTTCTACACTTTGGAAGAACAAGGATTCTTTCTTGATTCCCCTTGATTAAAGGCTTGGTTTTTCATCTTTTGTCCTGTTCCATGTGTATATTGTAACCTTGTACAAGTATTTGCTGCAAACATATTTTCAATAAAAGAATAGAAAAGATACAATGGAAAATGCATACATTACATAGATATTTTTCCCCTGGAAACCCAAACCGGGAAAAACCAGCATCTTCTATATTCATGTTCTCATCTATTGTTTACAATACAATATAAATAGGTATTTGACATCGGCAACCATTCACACCCAAATCATATCTTTGCACAATCAATTTTCTTCAAAATTTGTGAGTACTCCTCCTACATGGTCTCCTTGTGCTCCTATGTAGCGTCTTCAGGACCATAGCAGGTCCATTGAACCTTTACCAATCCAATCAATTTTTTCCTTATCACTTTGACTTTCTGGTCAAGGATGCGTACTAGTTCCACCCAAAATTCCTTTTCGTGTTCCACCTAGATCACAGTCCAATCAATTATATGGTTAGGATCAGAGACATATTTCTTCGACATAGACACATGAAACACATTATGAATTCTCATGGATGCAGGAAARGAAAGCATGTATKTAACTAGGYCTATCTTYTGCAAGACTTCAAATGGCCCATGGTATCTTGCTMCTAACTTTTGGCAACTTCTCAATCTTAGCGAGCTTCTTTTTTCTTTTAATTTTAAAAACACATGTTCATCTACTTTGAATTCCATGTACATATGGTTTTTATCTACATAACTATTTTGCATGTCTTGTGCAAACTTTAAATTATGTCTGATCTTAACTATCTTCTCTTCCATTTCCCTTAGCAATTCTGGCCCAATAAGTACTCTATCTGCTAGGTTATCCCAGCTCACTAGAGTGTTGCATTTTTTTCCATACAAGGCCTCAAATGATCTCATATTCAATGATGCATGGTACCCATTATTGTAATCAAATTCAATCAAGTGATGATAGTGTTTCCATTTGGATGGCTAGTCCATCACATACATTGTTAGCATATCTTCAATTATCATGTTAGTCATATGTGTTTCCCCATATGACTCTAGGTGATATGTTGTGCTAAAAAATAAATTTGTCCTAAATCCTTTAAATAACCCCTTCCAGAAATTTGATATGAACTTGGGATCTTTGTCAAAAACAATTTCCTTGGGCACTCCATATAGCCTGGAAATTTTCTTCATGTAAATTTCTGCAATGTTATTTTCCTTGTGAGTTGTCTTCACTGGAATAAAACATGCATCCATAGTTAATCTATCGACCACTATCATTATGGAATCATGCTTCCTCATTGTTCTGGCTAGCTTAGTAATAAAATCAACCATAACAAATTCTCATTTCCACTCAAGAATGGGCAATGGTTATAGAAGTTCATGTTGATATCTATGTCCATCCTTTACCTTTTGAAATTCTAGACATATCAGTATGTAAATAGCTACCTATTTCTTCATTTCTAGCCAAAAGTATTGGATTCTTATAGCTACAATTGATTTATGATATCCTAGGTGCCCAGCCTATGGAACATTGTGCACTTCTTTCAGCACTATATTTTTCATCTCCCTATATTTTGTCACRTAYACTTTGTATTTGTACATGATGACTCCATCCTCCTTCARCTCAAWTTATTTAAATTTATGTTGAAAATTATGTTGTTGTAATGCTTCTTTTATTTGCAAATAGTGTCGATCTGAATTCGCAGCCTCTAAAATTATGTTTTTTAAATCAGACCTATACATGCTAATGGTTGTAGCATGCATCTTATGTAATACCCCAAGGTCGAACCCCTGTTGAATTGTAATGATGCTTAATGATGTTATAGGCCGGTGAGCCAACTATTTATAAGCTAGGAGGCTTATGTGTTTATTAAGCCGAAGAGCCTAAATGCTAAGGCCAGAGAGCCTATTTTTGTATATGTAATTATGCATGTTATTAATAAAAATACATCACTATGAGTAGACCTACCACAAAGAAAGAGTTACTGGGGACTAAGCTCCATTGGCTAGGGAAATGGAATGGGGCTGAGAGGCTAGAAAAGAGGGGCTAAGCTTGAGGGGTTAACCCAAGGGAATATTATAATGTATTTCTTGAAAATACTAAAGTTGGGAAATAAACCCAGCTATCCTAAGTTCCTTTGGGGAGAGGAAAAAACTCCAAGTGGAGAGGAACGAGCTCCTTGAGAGCCAAGTGTCACCCAGGAGGCATGCCAAGTTATGTGGGAATTTCCAATATTGTGGGGTTCACTCTCACCATTCTGGCTCTCTCACAATTTTATAGTCTGACCATTCTCACCATTCTCTCTCTGAGAATTCTGACCATTGACCATTGCTTGCCATTTTTCCTCATGATCCATGCCTCCCTTGTTCAGTTCACGCATGAACTGAATGGAAACGTAGCAAGAGCCATTTCTGCCATTGTGAACCTTTGTAATTTGTTGAGTCGTCCCTTTCCTTACCTGATTTTGATGTTGTGGTTTGAAGAGGCGGGTTTTCAGGCCCATGGTTGAAGAAGCAAGTTATCAGGCCTATGAGCATCTCTCTCCAAGTGAGAGAGTTTGTTGGGGAAGTGAGTTCTTCTGGAGGGCACCCAGCAATAGCTACATATCTCTTAGAATTCATGATACGGCCTGTTGTTGAAGCCCTGGAAGTGGAGTGGAGCATTCAATGGATTGTGGAATAGTGAAGGTGCAAATTCTCGGGGTGGGACAGGCATGTGGGGAATGAGATTCTGTGAGAAGTGGGTGTAAGTAGGATCCTTGGAGATAATCCTTCTTGTTGCATTGTGTAGTTTCCTGTAGCCTCAACCTAGCCTAGGATTCCTTTGCCCTGGGTGGATTTTAGTCCCAGCTCAGGGGTGACCCACTGTTGATAGCTTGGAGAATCGTGGTCTAAGGGTGGGAAGTTTGTGGAAGGTCTTCACGCAATCGATGGTATTCTCATAAAAATATAAGTACTAAATCTGTGTTAATTGTATTCTGTGTATATTGTACATGTGTTATAATTCTATCAGAATTTCCTGTGTTTATTACATGTATGTGATATTGTCGCTTCCGCATGAATATGTGTATGAACATAATGTTTATGTTTGTTTAAAAATTGCATTAGATATGTATATATGTATATCAAAACATGATAGTTTCAAGTAGCATAATCAGCATGGGTGGTTGGGTGTGTTACAACCATTTTCAGAACAGTTTGGTTTTTATTTAGTGGCATTTACCCCAACAAGGGTGGCTGAGGAATGTTATAATTTGGTATCAGAGAAGATTGAGAAGTTTTTTTTGCATTTAATCCAAGTGGAATGACCTGGCATGTATGGTCAGGGAAGTTAAAAATTGGTATCAAAGCCCATGGTTTCATCACTAAGCCTAGATGGGTCGTACAAGTGGTTATAGAATCAAGTCTAGAGGAATTGTTGTCTAAAGGGACAAAATTAGAAGTTAAAAGCCTCCATGAGTGCCAAAAGAATACCTTGGCCATGTTTTGAAGCTCATGAGGTATAGTAGTTCAAGAAAAACATAAGAGAAAAAAGGTCATTATAATACCCCAAGGTCGAGCCCCTAATTTTTTATCATGAATTGTAAACATGTTTCACATGTTGGTGAGCCAAGTAATGATAAGCTAGGAGGATTATGTGATAGTTGGGCCAAAGAGCCTAGGATGCTAAGGCCAGGAGCATGTTTTGTATATGTGAATATTCAAATCATTAATATAAAAGCATCACTGCATATAGACTGACAACGATGAAAGAGTATGGGGGACTAGGCTCCACTAGGTTGGGTAAGGGAGGGGGCTCAGAGGCTGGAAAGAGGGGCTAAGATTAAGAGCTTAACAGGGATGATTTTAAGGATGGAAATTTGTTTTAAAATGTAGAAACCTTGGCAAATCTTACTAATCCTTCATATGCCAACTATAAATGTTTGGCGATATTTTTGTAAAAATATTCAAATTTATAAGGATTTTTTATAGTTTTTATAAAATTTTGGCGATTTTTAAGGTTAAATAATTTTATCCTATAGAATTTGGGCGAATCATTTTTAAAATAATGAATCTTGTTTTTGGAAAAACCATGGAAAATTAGCCCATGAGTGAAAATTAGCCCCTAAAATCATCCCTAGAGCTTAAGTCCAATAGAATAATATATTATTATTCTAAATGTTGTGAGTAGGATATGAATATATCCTAAGTTCCTTTGGGTAAAAGGTACGACTTCCAAATGGAGAGGAACGTGCTTCATGAGTGTCATGTGTCAGCTCAGGCACATGCAAATATAAGTGGGAATTATTAATGTTTTGGGGATCCTTTTTTCGATTTTCAACCAGCGCACACAGTAAGCACACGGTAACCCTAGAACTCCATTATTGAATTCCTTCAAAAATCCTGAATTGATACCCTTGTTGCACATGTACCCTGCATGTTTCCTGCGTGTTGTTCCATCATTATCATCCCCCACATCCATTTTTTTTTGTTTCCATCACCATGCCCGTGTGTTGAGGAGTGGGAGTGAAGAAGTGGGTTTTCAGGCCCGTGGATAGAACAAGTAGGTTTTCAGGCCTGTGAGCAACTCTTTCTAGGTGGAGAGTGTACTGAGGAAGTGAGTTCTCCTGGAGGGAGTCCAATAGAAACTACAAATCTCTGAGAATTCTTGTCTAGCCTATTGTTGAAGCCCTGGAAGGGAGGTGGAGCAGTCAATGGACTATGTGACAGTGAAGGTGTATACTCCTCGGGTGGGACATGCGTGTGGGGAATGAGAGTCTATGAGCGGTGGGCATAAGTGGCTCCTAGGAGGAAATCCTTTATGTTGAACTGTGAAACTATCCTGTCAACCTTGCCTAGCCTAGGAATCCCTCACCCAGTGGAGTTTAGTCCTAGCTTGAGGGTGACCCCTTCTTAGAGTGTTGAGAAGTGTGGTCTAAGGCTGGGAGGTTCGTGGAAGTTCTACACGCAGTTGGTGGTCTTCTCAACCAAAGATAATTACCAATTCTCTGTTCATTGTATGTTGTGTATCTAGTATATAGGTTATAATGTTATTAGAATTGCCTGTATATATTGCATGTATGTGTTAATGTTGCTTCTACATGAACAAGTGTATGAGCAGAGTGTTTATGTTTTTTTAAATTGTATTATATATATATATGAATATCATAACAGGGAGTTTCCAAGTGGTGATGCCAGCTTGGTTGGTTGGGTATGTCACTTGGGTATCAGTCTTGGAGACAGTGTATGTCTGAGGTAGTGTATTTTTGACCTATTTGTGGCTGGGGGATGTTACAAAATGGTATCAGAGCCAAGGTTTCAACATTGAGCCTGAATTGGTCCAGATAAGTTGAAATTGGAACCGGGGTTTAGACAAAGATATTGTCGAAACGGACAAAATATGAGTTAAGAGCACCCCTGAGAGTGAAGAGAATACCTTGGTCATGTCATGAAACTCAGGAGGTATAACGGTTTAAGGAATGGAAATAGAAAAAGAAGCCACAACAACCGTTGTGTTGGGATGCAAGGTTTGAATTTGGGGCCTAAGATCTACGCAGGGGAAGGGCCAACTTTTTCTAGCCGTCAGATTTGTAAAAAGGTGCATGAGATTTAACCTCCAAGCCCTTCGGAATTCGTGACTTCAAAGAAATTTATTTGTTATAGAGAAAAAGGGGCTGAAGCCCTAAGTTTTGAAGTCCCGGAGTGGATCTACACCATAGATCCAGGGAGAATTTCTTGACCATTGGTTTTTCCAATGACAGATCAGAACCGTTAGATCAAGCCAAGAGAAGAAGGTAAGGCACAGTGGTGAAAACAAGATCTCAGCCAACATATTTTCTCATGAATAATTGTGAGCCATAGATCTCACAACAGTTCGGAAATTTGGCATTCATGAGTAATAAGGTGTGATAGAGTGAAACCTCCTGAAATCCCGAAGTCTAGAGTTAATCTGGACCGTTCATCAAAAGAGACATGTGTTGGTAGATTGGCTTGTTCAGGAATTCGACATTCAGGAGAAACAAAGTGTGCTAAGGAGAAAACTCCCAAATTCCTGAAGTCCAAAGTTCATCTGGATCATTCATTAAAGGATACGCATGTCAGAAGATAAGCTTATTCGGATTTTGGCATTCGGAAGAATTCAAGTGTGATAGTGTGGAATCTCCAGAATCCCTGAAGACCGAAGTCCCAAATCCAAGCACTGAAGTGGTGTGGCATGACAATGTTACCTGTGGTGATGTGGACCTTTCCTAGACATTCCATGTGCCACCACCTTAATTGTTGGCAGTTGTACTATGTGGACCCCGAAAGTTAAAGAAGTTCGAGAGTTCAGAGTTTGGGAGATTTGAGGAATGAAAGTGTAAAATATTCTGAAGCTCTGAAGCCTGAAGTCCCAAAGTGACGTATCTTGCTAACATCACTTGAAATGATGTGGACACATAGGATGTGTTCCACGTGTCAGTTAATTAAGAATCTATCGAATAATGTTTATTCCAATTGGAACACGTGTCACCTGCTTGATTGGGACATGTGTCCGCTTCTAGTATTCTGCCACTTCGCACTCCCCTCGAGCATGATTAGTGGGACCCTGATTTTACACAAAGTAGTTAAAGTTAGTGAATAATTTAATGAATTTGAATCCACATTAACTTGATAGCAAGGGAAGTGTGGCGCCAGACCCTATAGTCTAGAGGAAATTGTATTCAAGTGTGAAGACTCCAAAAGGCCCAAAGGCCGGAGTATATCTCGAACGTTGATCGCAAAGGACATGTGGTGTTAGATCCCAAGGTCCAGAGATTTGGTATTCTGAAGGAAATTGTGCTGCATTTTTTTGAGTCAAGAACTCCTGGAGGCCAAAGTTAATCTTGATCGTCGACCAGTAGAGGGTACGTGGAGGCATATGTGGTAGTCCAGAGACTTGACACTCTGGAAGAATTGAGAATATGGACAGTTCGAAACTTCTAAAGTCAGATTCCTAGAGTTTATCGTGGTCATTGGTTATCAAAATGGCATGGACCTTTGATCTTTTGTTTTTTAATTCATCGGTCCAGCACTCCAGTGGATCTATGCAGCAGTACTTCGAAAACTCTCAAAGTCATATTTCCATAGAAAATCTCCATCATTGGATGTCTAGAAGTTGTGGACTGTTGATCCATTGTCCTTCATGAGTTCTCAATTGGCACTCTGGGGAATTAGTAGTTGGATTTGCATGAACATTTAGAGATCTGGAGTTCTAAATTCATAGGCCCGAAGTTATGAATAAGTTCCCATCAGCCTAGCGCTTGGACACATCCCATGGTCACATAAATTGGGGGCTGAGAAAAAGGGGCTAGTAACCGAAAGTGAATTGGAGAATAGAACATGGCTCGGACATAGAGCCATGGGGATTCTTGATCGACCAAGACCCACAGAAAATGGAGTCTGATATTTTTTTTTGTTTTTGAATCAGATTGGTTTATGTTATTTTGGAAAATTATTAACGACTGATAGACTGACAAAATTCGGTTGAATGCACATTTTGCATAGTTAGAAATTGTCAGAACAGAACAGAATTGTCACATAGTGCATAAAAATGGAGAAGGCATGGGACGCTTACAGTCAGGAGAATGAATTTAGAGGAATGGATTTCCATTTGGGAGTTGAAGGAACGAACTCCAATGGGCATGGAAAAGAAATAGACAAAGACATGGGCATGATGAAAATCATTAAAAATAGGAAGATAACAAAAGGCTTAAGAGAGACAAGGAGAAATAGGAAGACTTCAATAGGAAGTTAATGAAGATCCTGGAAATAATTGAAAATAAGTTGGATAAGGAAAGTGGATTTAGCAAATCAGGGAGCCACGGGTCCTCTGATGAGGAAATCAGAGAAAGAAGTGGTAACATACATCATCAACACTCCCAAAGGCATTCCAAAAGGAGGCCACACAACAGTTCAACTCCATCTCCTACCAGAAAGCATAGGATATCTGAAGTCGATGAACTGAAGGGTGAAATGAATAAGATCAAACCTTCTAATTTTGATGGAGAGCACCAGAAATATGAAGTTGTTGAGACATGGCTACTTGGCATGAGGAAATATTTCCAATTGAATAAGTATTCCTCTCATGTAGAAGGAAGAATCACAATCTATCAGATGAAAGGAAAGGAATCCATGTGGTGGGATCATCTTGTGCAAGTGTAGCACAACAGAGAGAAGAATGTTACATGGAATGAATTTAAGAGGCATTTTGAAAAGAAGTACTTAACCAAGAGATATTATGACAAAAAGATGAAAGAGTTCTTTGAACTTAAATTGGGAAAAATGAATATAGAAGAATATGAAAGGATATTTCTAGAGATGTTTAAGTATGTCTCTTTCATTAAGGATGATACAGTCAAGATCCAGAGATATCTGAGTGGGCTGCCATCTTTCATCAGTGACAAAATCCAGTATGATGATCCTAAAACTATGGAAGAAACCATAAGGAGGGAAAAGTGTTTATATGATCATCATAAGGGAAATCCTACTTTCCAAAGATCTTTGGAAGACAAGATGAATTTTAAGAGGGAGAAGATGTAGAAGGGGAATGAGCCACCATTTTTCAGAAATATTCTTCAAGGACAGCCAGTTTTGAGAGAGCCCAGGATGGCTGAAGTAAGTGGTAAAAGGCCAAGGCAGACACCTATGCAATGTTTGGTTTTTAAAGGATATCATAAGTATAGATATTTCCCTCACAGAAGTGAAAAAGTGAGAGTTGTTCACAATGTTTAGCAAGCAGAAACAGTGGAGGACATCAACAGAAGAGTACCAAGGATCTATGCAGCCTTGGACAACAAGCAAGTTGAGTTTCAATCACACATGATTGAAGTCGAAGGTATGATCAATAATCATGCCTTTGCTATACTAATTGATTTAGGGGATATTCATAGCTATATATATCCTAAGGTAGTGGAAAGATTTCAATTATGAAGAAGCAAGCATGGGAAATCTTGGCTGGTGCAACTGGCTACAGGAGCCAAGAGAAAGGTTGTTGAGTTGGTTAAATCATGTCCAGTGGGCATGAATCGACTGAGTACCAAGGTAGATTTGAACATATTTCCCTTGGGATTATATGACTACCTAATTGGTATGGATTGGTTGGACCAACACCATGCCATATTATACTGTCATAACAAGGCATTCACTTTCCTGGATGAGGAAGAAAATTGGAGAGAAGTCCAAGGAATTCCCATGGAAGTTACTGTCCGAGAAATATCAGTGATGCAACTGAAGAAGTGTTACAGGAAAGGCTGCCAAATATTTTCAACCCATATGGAAGAAGCAACTAAGGATAACGTGCCAAAATTGAAGGATCATTCAGTCCTAAAATATTTTGACGATGTGTTCAAGGAGATACCAGGGCTACCCCCAAAGAGAGATATTGATTTATCTATAAATTTGATGCCTTGGGAAGCTTCAGTATCAAAGACTCTCTACTGGATGAGCACACCAAAACTGAAAGAACTGAAAATTCAGCTTGAATCAATTTTAAAGAAGGAGTACATACACCCAAGTGTGTCACTTTGGGGTTCCCTAGTGTTATTTGTGAAGAAGAAAGACAGGACCTGAGATTGTGCATTGACTTAAGGCAGTTAAATAAAGTACTTATAAAGAACAAGTATCCTTTACCAAGGATTGATGATCTCTTTGATCAGTTGAAGCATGCAAGGATATTTTCAAAGATATATCTTAGGTTAGGATATCAGGTAAGGATTAAAGATGAAGACATCAGCAAGTCTGCCTTCATGACAAGGTATGGTCATTATGAATTCACAGTGGTTCCATTTGGGTTATCAAATGCACCAGTTGTTTTCAAGTGCCTAATGAATGGTGTTTTTCGAGAATATTTAGACAAGTTTGTCATTGTATTTTTGGATGACATCCTTGTATATTCCAAGATAGAAGAAGAGCACGAGAAGCACTTGATGATGGTGTTACGGGTGATAAGAGAGCACCAATTGTTTTCCAAATTGAGAAAGTGATCATTTTACCAAAATTGAATTCATTATTTGGGGCATATAATATCTGAAGAGGGAATAGCAGTAGACCCCGAAAAGATTGAAGCCATTAAAGGGTGGAAAACACCTAAGAATGTGATAGAATTCAGATCCTTCATGGTCTAGCTGGATACTACAGGAGATTCATTGCAGGATTTTCGAAGATTGCTCACCCAATCACTTCCTTGCAAAGAAAAGGGGTAAAATTTCAATGGAAAGAAGAATGTGAAAAGAGCTTCCAGCAATTGAAGCAGTTGTTAACCAGTGCTCCAATTTTGAGGATTTCATATCTGAATGAAGAGTTCGTGGTTTTCACATATGCATGCAAAGAAGGATTGGGTGGAGTCCTCAGTCAAAATGGGTTTGTGATATGTTTTGAATCCAGGAAATTGAAAGAGCATGAAAGGATCTACACCACTCACAATTTGGAGTTGGAAGCCATAGTACACACTTTAAAGAAATGGAGACAATACCTCATGGGAAAGAGGTTTGAGATGAGGACAGACCATAATGGTCTGAAATATTTGTTTGATCATCCTACTTTAAATTCCAGGAAGAGCAGATGGTTGGAATTCCTCCGTGAATATGAATTTGATATCAAGCACATCAAAGGAAAGGAGAACAAAGTGGTTGATGCACTCAGTAGAAGAGT
>JASDQU010012146.1:134764-145023 GCA_032191745.1 Picea mariana | reverse complement strand
ATACCAGGAACGAGGAGCTTGTTTCAACCCATATAAGGATTTCTTCGGCTTGTAGACAAGGTCAGGGTTATCTGACAGTTGGAAACCCTCTGGTTGTTCCATATAGACTTTTTATTTTAGATCTCCATTTAGAAAATATGACTTGACATCCATTTGGTATACTTTAAACTGTTTATGACAAGCATAGGAAAGAAACATTCTAATATCTTCTAATCTTGCTATAGGTGCAAATGTTTCATCAAATTCCAATCCTTCTATTTGAGCATATCATTTGTAGACCAATCTAGCATTATTTCTTACAATATTTCCTTGCTCATTCATCTTATTTTTGTAGACCCATTTGGATCCTATTACATTTTTATTTGTTGTCCTAGGAACGAGTTCCCAAGTGTCATTCTTTTCAATCTGGTCCAGTTCCTCATTCATTGATTTTAACCAATTTACATATTCACTGGCTTCATTGAAGTTTTTGGGTCCCACCATGGATATGAAGGCCATATGTGATTGCTCGGTGTCTTTGATTATCCTTCTTCTGGTTTGTACACCTTTGTCTTTCTCACCAATTATCTGACTTTTAGGATGATTCTTTTGAGTAATTCTAGAGGAAGGATTTGATGTTGATTATTGTCCCGACTCTTCTTGTCTGGGTGTCTCTTCTCCATCTAATTCTTGGACCTGTTCATCTTTCGTTTCATCTATTTCCTTAGTAGTAGGCTCAATATTGCTCACCTCTCTTTTTGGGACTCCTTCATCAACCTTTAAATCAATGCAATCAACTAATTTATGCAATCTTTTATTAAAGCATCTATATCCTTTACTATTGGTAGCATATCCTAAGAACATGCCTTCATCATCTCTATCATCATACTTGCCAAGGTTTTCATTATTATTCTTTATGTAGNATATGCGATTGCTCGATGTCTTTGATTATCCTTCTCCTGGTTTGTACACCTTTGTCCTTCTCACCAATTATCTGACTTTCAGGATGATTCTTTTGAGTAATTATGGAGGAAGGATTTGATGTTGATTGTTGTCCTGAATCTTCTTGTCTGGGTGTGTCTTCTCCATCTGATTCTTGGACCTATTCATCTTCAGCTTCAGCTGTTTCCTCTGTAGTAGACTCAATATTGCTCACTTCTCTTACTGGAACTCCTTCATCAACCTTTAAATCAATGAAATCAACTAATTTATGCAATATTTTATTAAAGCATCTATATCCTTTACTATTGGTAGCATATCCTAAGAAGATGACTTCATCAGCCCTATCATCATACTTGCAAAGGTTTTCATTATTATTCTTTATGTAGAACTTTCTCCCAAAGACTTTGAAGTGTTTGATTGAAGCAGGTCTTCCATACCATAGTTCATAAGGTGTCTTGTCACTATGTGGCATGAGGTGGGCTTTGTTAAGAATATGGATTGCTGTGTGTATTTCTTCTACCCAGTAAGTTTGACCAATGTTCTTCTCATTCATCATTGACTTGGCCATTTGCTGAACTATTCTGTTTTTCCTCTCAACTACTCCATTTTGTTGTGGAGTTTATGGGATTGTGTATTCTCTGTTGATCCCATGTTTATCACATAATTCCTTGAAATCACTTGAGATAAATTCTCCTCCTCTGTCTAATCTTACTGCCTTTAACCTCTTGCCTGTTTGATTCTCAGTTAAAGGCTTAAATATTTTAAATTTCTCAAATGCTTCAGCTTATTATTTGAGAAAAGAAACCCAACTAAGTCTGGAGTAATCATCAATGATCAGCATAAAGTAGTTTTCCTTCCCTGTGCCTTCCTGTCTTCATGGTCCACATAAATCCATATGAACTAATTGGAGTGGTTTCTCTGTTGAAGTAGAGCTCTTGGATTTAAATTGTGTCCTGGTTAGTTTTCCTACTTTGCAGGGTTTACACACAGAGTCTTGTGGCTTAAATATTCTTGGAAGATCTTTTGCTGCCTCAAGATTTTTGAGCTTGATTAAGTGGTCAAAGTTTAGATTTCCAAGTCTCCTATGCCATAACCAGATTTCATCATGCTTTCTTAGATGACATTCTTCTTTATCTTATTTCAGCACATATACATTATTTTATGTCCTTATGCCTTTAGCCACCACTTGTCCTTAGTTTACAGACTTTATCTTACAATCCTTGGAAGTGAACACCACTTCACATCCTCTGTCACACATTTGAATTACACTGAGAAAATTATGTTTCAGCCCATCTACAAGCAGAACATCCTGGGATTTTCCTATACCATTACTCAAACTCACCATCCCTTTACCCTTGATTTTACTTGGTTCATCATTTCCAAAGGTTACATTCCCTGTTTTTCTTTTACTTATAGACAAAAACTTATCCTTGTCTCCAGTCATGTGCTTGGAACATCCATTGTCTATATACCAGGGGTCTTTTTGTTTTTGAGCTGAAAGTACTAGACCACATTTTTCACTATCTTCTTTTTCCATGTGTTGGCATTTCTAGCTAAAGGATTTATTCTTGGATCTTCCTTGTACTTTGTCAGATGGCAGTTTGCAGCTTTGTGGCCAAAGTTATGACAGTTATAACATTCGAGCTCATTGTTCAGTAGGTCAAAGTGATTGGTGCTACATTGTCTATTCATTGGATACTTAGTTCTATGTTGTAAATATTGTTTATTTCTTGACCTCCTCACTTGAATGTCTCTTAAATTTATTTGACAATTTGCATTCTTATGACCAAAATTAGAGCAGTAAAAACAATAACCATGGAATAAATTTTGGTACCTGAAGGATGGCCTTCTTCTTTACATTTGTTGATCTATCTTATGATCTCTTTGTTTTTTTATCAGGGATCATGTTGTCTTTATTATCTTTTGGTGACAAAGTACTCTCATGGTCTGNGCTGACTTGGAACTTAATCATCTTTACTGGCTCTTTTCTTTTTGGTTGTTTGTTGCTTGAACCATTTACATACCCTAATCCAATATTCAACAAAGTGGATCTCTGTTTGCTCAGAATGTCGTTTAGTTATGTGGTGGCTTTAATGCTTGGAAGATTTTGGAGATACAATGTTTTAAACTTCTCCATCTCTTTTCTGGATTTTACTACCTCTTCTTCCAAGGCTTCACATATTTCCCTATTTTCTGATAGTTGTTGTTTCAGAATGTCCTCTATTTTCTTTGCCTCTTCTAATTCCACTTTTAGTATGGAAAAGTCTTCATCAAGCTCTTTATTGTCTTTCTCGAACTGTATCAACAATTGTTTTTGTTTTTTCTTCTTAGATCTGAGTCTAGCAATTTCTTCTAGAGCACTGATCAGTTCTCCTTCCAATTCAACCACAACTTCTTCATATTCAACATCAGTTGTTTTGATTTTAATATCATAATCGTCTTTGTCCATAAGCATAAATTCATTAATATTATATTTACATGAAGAGTCACTATCCGTGTCTTCTGAAGAGTCATCATTGTTTACACATAAACATTTCTTTTTACCAAATCTCTTGGGTGTGTACTTCTTTTCACCTTCAAAATTATGATATTGTTTCTTGTGCGGACACTTAGATGAAAAGTAACCCATCTTTCCAGAGTTAAAACATTTGAAGGTAAATTTTCCTTGGTACTTGCCTGATCCTTTCTTTAGTCTTCTCACAATTTTTTCTTCAATTTCATCAGTCTCAGAATCCTCATTCTTATCTTCTTTAAATTATGCTTCTCTAGAGGTGGGTTTATCTTTAACTATCCTCATTTAATATGCAGTCAATGTTCCTAATGTTAATGCTCTGTAATTTACCCAAGGCTGCGGAGGCAATCACAGAGGCAACCTCAAACCACTTGGAGTCTTAGATCTAGCCCTCCAAGACTCAGAGAGGGCTCTCTCTATTTGATTTAGCTTGACTTGGAATAGAATATTAGGCTAGTTATGAGTGATCGAGGTTTTTGGTTTTTAAATAGTTGTTTTGGGATAGCAAGGAGGGCCATTGGGCAAATGGGGTCTGCGCTTAAATATGTGATTCACTCTCAGATCTAGACAAATCTCTTACACAGGGCAAGGTAGTGGAAATGTTGGATCAAATTAAGTTTGAGTGGTGTCGATTTGAGGAAGAAATAGGGGAGGAGAAAGCCAAGCAAAGGAGCAGCTAAGAATTCCTTAACTTAGCTTGTAGAAGACAACATAAAGATCATCAAGAACCAGATTCATAGTATTTCACCAATAAATTATGCTCTATTACTATCCTTTGACAATAAGAATTGAAAACAAGTGAAATGATAACAGGAAAAAATACTTAACAGAGAAAGGAAACTCCACCAACACCTCGACACAAGAATCCTGTCAACAGTTTTTCTATTATTGATCGGTCATCTAAAGATTATAGAACATACTCCTGGAAAAGCAAGGACCCCAGTCCAACAAAGAAAATTACACCCTTTAGGTAGAACCCTCAAAAATCCCCCCTATTCCATATGAAAATCATAATATATATATGCTTTACAATGTAAACAGTTCTTCCTAGCCTTCCGGAAACAAAATCAAATAAAAATATAAATAGCAACTAATTTGAGAAAGTTTGATAGGTCTCTCGAATTCTAGAACTGCAAGAAATGAATGTTGAGATGTTGGGGGATCTTTGCCATAAAATCTGGGCCCTCTGTCATTTTTTTCTACTTGTTGTCAGGAGGATCAAATAGGCTCGACATATTCTCAGTTATTTTCCCTTTTCTGTCTTAATTTTTGTCAAGATATGGGCCAATTTGATCTTATCTCAATCTCATGTCACTGCTACAAATATGGAATTGTCTTTAATTGATGATTCATTATTTCCTTGAAAACAGGATCTGATTATCATTTGTTGAAATTGCTTGCTAGAAATTTGGGATTTTCTACACATCGATCTTATGCCACCTCAAGTGTTGGAGTTAAATCCCTTCACTATTCCATTTGTTCCTAACTGTCCCTCGATCGCTGATCTGCTCATTTAAATGCCTCTGCCATCTGTCGACGAGATGCTTAAAGGCTGCCTGGCTATGCTCCTTAAAACCTGGTGATCTTGAAATCATGGGATTGAACGACCCTATCTCCACCAAATTGATTTGGAATCTCCTCTCTGGGCTGTTTAATTTTACCATGCAACCTCAATAAATTTTTTCCTTTAGATTTGGGCACTTGTCATTCTTAGATTTCCAAGTAGAAGTCATTTGGCTCCTGTAAATGCTCAACCGTAATTTGAATGCCCAGATATGTTCCCTGCAAATCTGGAATCGCTGATCAAATGCCCTGTTGGAAAGTGCCACTTGTGCTCGGGCCTTACAGGCATTTGGCATATGTTGTGGAATCTTATGTTTTGTGGTGTAGCTTTGAGTTGTGATTTTTATACGGTTGCTATAAACAAGCTGCTACTTTGATGTATTCAAAAGAGACAGGATACAAGCATAGGAATAGTTGCGAGGGTCGAGATTTGACCCTTGACCATTTGTTGACAAACATCAAAGAAATTCTACTACTACAGAACCTTTGTTGCAACAACAGTCTTTGCATCTGAACACTCCACACGCAAGCTGTGATTATAAAATTCTTAAGGTCTCGAGTTAAACCCTTCCAACATCCTATCTTGCAAGTCAGAGAACCGTCTCCAACGCAACTAGGTAGCCAAGCATTTTAAGGCAATCTCGTACACATTCTCTGACAACCCATTGGAAGATAGAATACGTTCTAGTTGAGCTTTTGCAAGAGTTTGTCTGCTCTCATCAAATCGCTTCCACCTTGAGAAAGATGAAATGTTTCGAGATGCAACAATGTGGATTAATTTGATCTATCTTCAATACCATATCTCCAATGAATTCATAACCAGAACCATCTTTGGCATGGAAGTGAACCGAACTGCTGCAGAGTCCTCCAATGAGAGAATAAATCTTGTTAGGATTACAGTTGTCAAAGCAGGGTGCTGCCACATGCGTTGTACATTCTTGACATTGCCCGAGATATCGGAGACGGCTTGCAATACAAGCCACTTATTGATCACCAAGGCATCTCCTTCCCACTGCCCTCCATCATCCTCCTCGCTTTCAACAACATGGCTTCCAGGAGGGGAAACGGTCTTTGTCAGAACAACTTTCTTCTTTTTAACAATTGGGCAGGCATGCGTGAGTTTGCTCTGGACCTTTAGTAGTCTTCTCTCGATTTCTTCTACATCTTTCTTGGGCGCAAATGAATTCACCCCTGCAACATTTAACATATACAAAGGCACATGCGGGCTGAAAATGAAAAGATACCTGCGTTTCTCTTGGCTGGGGACTTGCTGAGTTTATTTTTCCCTGTGGCAATAATCCCACATGCACGTGGTAAAATGAACTTTTGGTGTTTATATAAGCCAACAGTCACGTGGTATTTCGATGAAGTGAGCCCGAGGCTATGCTTTGGAGTTTGGCGTTGGCGCTGGCTTGTGTGTTTGTTGTTGGTTTGTGAAATGGTGCTTATTCTCGGTGTTGAGTATTCGGAGGTTGGCCCTCGACCAATATACTTTTTGGAAAAATATTTTTCAAACAATTTATATTTTGATAAACAAGACAAAAAACTCTGCATAAAGGCTGAGGGGCCAATTTTGGCTCAAAAGACCAAATTTTGGCTAATAAACCAAACTTTGTATTTACCCATAAGAATAAAAAATTTCCATTCAAACCAACTCATAATTTTTTGCTAAAAATGCACAAGAAATTTAACTTTCTTTGAAGCTCGTGTGCAGTTACTCATCTTATGCTTGGTCAGAGTTGAGCGCTTCCTGCCTGTTGCCTTTACATCTTCGCTGAACGTCATGAGAAAAGTGTTATGAGCAATCTGCTTTATGCCTTAGATAGATATCAGTCAGAGTACCAATTTTCCTATTATAGGGTCCTAACATAGGCTCCACCTGGGGATGGCAGCTCCTCGGGAGGTGCCAAGAATCCATAGAACTCTGAATTTCGCAGACCAGCTGATCATTGGGCTATTTCCAAACTGTAAACTAAAAATAAAACTATGAAGAGATGAAAAAGAAAAAGTTCTCATCCTGTTGAGCTTATTGGCACATTCCTACTTACCCTACTTTGCTAACAATTACTACTTCAATCAGGTAATGAAAAAGTGCCAATGAAGCCAACCCAACAGTTGATCCCATGATTGGGTCTCCTCATCATGCTTGATGAAAATCAAAACTGAAATATGTACTGACAACTGGTGACATATTTGGTCGTTATAGAGAATACATGTTTGAAAACTCAAGCTAACATGAACCTCCTTGTAATCTGCTATAGGATCAATTAAAGCATGATGCATGATATTCGTTCCTAGATCTTCTATGACTAGTTGATCAGTTGCATATTCAAAATTAAACCCTGCATCTACAACTTCAGCCTTATATTGGAAAACATAATCATCATCAATCTGCCAATCATTAGGTAGTACAATTTCCTCTTTCATTGGAGAAGGAAGATTTTCCAAGAATTCTTTGAGATCTCGGAAATTATATGAATAAATTTGAGAATCCAAAAGTTCAATATCATTTTCGAACTTTTCAATAACTAGCTCAAGAAAACAAATTTTACTTTTAGGAGAAAATTTGCTCGATTCCAAAATACGAAACACAGTTGTTAAAAAGTCTTCATCAATGTGAAATTCTGCTAGCTTATTCCTGAATTCTTTTAAATCTTCAGGAGATAGATGATTTACCACATACCCCGTCATCTTGAAACATCATCAAGGCTTTGAAATCTAGATCCTTCGGCAGTGAAGTCGCTTGTGAACTTTGAAGCTCGGGATATTGAACAATGGATTTGCCAGGTGAATGGTACATCCTTCCTGTGTTTGGCTTCTGTTCACCATCAGAAGTCAAATCTGAAGTTGATATATTTTCTGGAGAACTCGAAATCTCGTTCCCCAGTGGAGTTGCCACAATGTTAACGCTCTATAATTTTCCCAAGGCTGCAGAGGCAATCACAGAGGCAACCTAAAACCACTTGGAGTCTTGGATCTATCCCTCCAAGACTCAGAGAGGGCTCTCTCTATTCAATTTAGCTTGATTTGGCATAGAATATTAGGCTAGTTATGAGTGATCGGGGTTTTTGGTTTTTAAATAGTTGTTTTGGGACAACAAGGAGGGCCATTAGGCAAATGGGGTCTGCGCTTAAATACGTGATTCACTCTCATATCTAGAAAAATCTCTTACATAGGGCAAGGTAGTGGAAATGTTGGATCGAATTAAGTTTGAGTGGTGTCGATTTGAGGAAGAAATAGGGGAGGAAAAAGCCAAGCAAAGGAGCAGCTAAGAATTCCTTAACTGAGCTTTTAGAAGAGAACATAAAGATCATCAAGAACCAGATGCAGAGTATTTCACCAATAAATTCTGCTCTATTACTATCCTTTGACAATAAGAATTGAAAACAAGTGAAATGATAACAAGAAAAAAATACTTAACAGAGAGAGGAAACTCCACCAACACCTCGACACAAGAATCCTGTCAACACTTTGTCTATTACTGATTGGTCATATAAGGATTACAGAACATACTCTTGGAAAATCAAGGACCCCAGTCCAGCAAAGAAAATTACACCCTTCAGGTCGAACCCTAAAAAATCCCCCCTCTTCCATATGAAAATCATAAAATATATATATGCTTTACAATGTAAGCAGTTCTTCCTAGCCTTCCAGAAACAAAATCAAATATAAATATAAATAACAACTAATTTGAGAAAGTTTGATAGGTCTCTCAAATTCTGGAACTGCTGGAAATGAATGTTGAGTTGTTGGGAGATCTTTGCCATAAAATCTGGGCCCTCTGTCATTTTTTGCTGCTTGTTGTCAGGAGGATCAAATAGGCTCGACATATTCTCAGTTCTTTTCCCTTTTCTGTCTTAATTTTTTTCAAGATATGGGCCAATTTGATCTTATCTCAATCTCATGTCACTGCTACAAATCTAGAATTGTCTTTAATTGATGATTCATTATTGCCTTGAAAACAGGATCTGATTATCATCTATTGAAATTGCTTGTTGGAAATTTGGGATTTTCTACACATCGATCTTATGCCACCTCAAGTGTTTGAGTTAAATCCCTTCACTATTCCATTTGTTCCTAATTTTCCCTCGATCATTGATCTGCTCATTTAAATGCCTCTTCCATCTGTCGATGAGATGCTTAAAGGATGCCTGGCTATGCTCCTTAAAACCTGGTGATCTTAAAATCGTGGGATTGAACGAGCCTATCTCCACCAAATTGATTTGGAATCTCCTCCCTGGGTTGTTTAATTTTACCATGCAGCCTCAATAAATTTTTGCCTTTAGATTTGGACACTTGTCATTCCCAGATTTTCAAGTAGAAGTCATTTGGCTCCTGTAAATGCTCAACCGTAATTTGAATGCCTAGATATGTTCCCTGCAAATCTAGAATCACTGATCAAATGCCCTGCTGGAAAGTGCCACTTGTTCTCGGGCCTTACAGGCATTTGGCATATTTTGTGGACTCTTATGTTTTGTGGTGTAGCTTTGAGTTGTGATTTTTATACGGTTGCTATAAACAAGATGCTTCTTTGATGTATTCAAAAGATACAGGATACAAGCACAGGAATAGTTGCGAGGGTCAAGATTTGACCCTTGACCATTTGTTGACAAACATCAAAGAAATTCTACTACTACAGAACCTTTGTTGCAACAACAGTCTTTGCATATGAACACTCCACACGCAAGCTATAGATTATACAATTCTTAAGGTCTCGAGTTAAACCCTTCCATCATCCTATCTTGCAAGTCAGAGAACCATCTCCAACGCAACTAGGTAGCCAAGCATTTTAAGGCAATCTCGTACACATTCTCTGACAACCCATTGGAAGATAGAATACGTTCTAGTTGAGATTTTGCAAGAGTTTGTCTGCTCTCATCAAATCGCTTCCACCTTGAGAAAGATGAAATGTTTCGAGATGCAACAATGTGGATTAATTTGATCTATCTTCAATACCATATCTCCAATGAATTCATAACCAGAACCATCTTTGGCATGGAAGTGAACCAAAATGTTGTAGAGTCCTCCAATGAGAGAATAAATCTTGTTAGGATTATGGTTGTCAAAGCAGGGTGCTGCCACATGCGTTGTACATTCTTGACATTGCCCGAGATATTGGAGACGACTTGCAATACAAGCCACTTATTGATCACCAAGGCATCTCCTTCCCACTGCCCTCCATCATCCTCCTCGCTTTCAACAACATGGCTTCCAGGAGGGGAAACGGTCTTCGTCAGAACAACTTTCTTCTTTTTAACAATTG
>JASDQU010012146.1:99246-116716 GCA_032191745.1 Picea mariana | reverse complement strand
GGAAGATAGCAAATGGACTTGAGGCGTGAAAATCACCCAAGCTGCGGAAGAAAGCCTCTGAGTGTGTCGGCTGGCACCATCTACAAACCCAAATAACACCTCTGATTCACTTGACACCTTCCACAATGAAAAAGATGACATAAATGACAACATGTCCATAAAAAAAAAAGACAAAAAAACTGTATAAGAACTACACATATGTACAAGAAGTCAGCCAGATGACCAACCTAAGAGTAATACTTCTTGAGGTAGAGCCCATTTCTAGGCTCCGCCAAGGAATTTCCCTCAAGTTCAACAAGACAATAAGCGCCCTTATTTAAAACTTCTTTCACAATGAAAGGTCTGAAACACATGGGTTTGAGCTTGCCTGCCCCTAGGGGATCCTTGTCTTGTTCATAGACCAGGACAAGGTCACCTTCGGAGAATATTTGGGGACGAATAGACTGATAATATTAACACTTGACTCGTTGCTTGTGAGCCTCATTGGCCAAGGCTGCATCATGGTGTTTCTCATCGAGCTTCTTGATATATAATAGGCGTTCCTCAAGCAGTGAAGTATCCGACAGTAACTCTACTGCTAAATTTAAAGATGGGATCTTACACTCAATAGGCAAGACTGCTTCCAGCTCGTAAACGAGTTGAAAAGGTGAGAAACTAGTGGCAGTATTTATAGACATTCATTAGGCCCATAATGTCGAGTACAACATCAAATTCCAATTTGACTTGGCATAATTGATCGTTCGTTGAAGAATAGTCTTGAAGGACTTATTCACAACTTCCACCTGACCATTTTCTTGTGGGTAGTAGGATGATGAATGTTCTTGCCTCAACCCAAGATTTTATGTTAACTCAAACATCATTTTATTCTGGAAGTGACTACCATGGTCAGTGACAATCTGCTTCGGGATGATGAACCTTGCTACTATCTAGTTAAAAATGAAGAGAGTCGATGTGTCCCCATCATTGTTAAACATTGGCATAACCTCGACCCACTTTGTGAAGTAGTCTACCACTACGATAATATAACGATGCCCCATGGCTGAAGCTAGGTGGAATGTAGTAAAATCAATCCCCCACTTGGTCATGAAGGGACCAACCACGATGACATGAAACATGGGAGCATGTTGTGCCCTCATCTTCCAAGAGAAGATCTAACATGGGTGGCACTTCTTGACCGACTCAACACAATATTTTATTAACGTAGGCCAAAAGTAACCGAATCGTAGAATATTTTGGGTTGTTTCCATCCCAGAAAAATGACCACCACATGCTCCGGTGTGGCAGTCATTAAGAATGAGTTATGTTTCCTCATGTATAAGTCACCGACGGAGAATGAAATCTACACCTGGACGATACAAAGTGTCATCGAGTATGAGATAGTTTTTTGCATGATGGAAAATTCGTCGACGCTCGTCGCGAGAAGAAAAAGCAGGGAACTTCAAAGTTTGGAGATAGACTAGTATATATCCATACCAAGGGTCCGAAGATGCGATCAGAAAAATATCTTCTTTAATAGGTGATTCTTCGGGCGTAACATCACTTGATTCGACCGGAAGTTCCGAAATAAGTTCCACAAAGACCAACGACTTTTTGGATTTTGTGGAAACAAAATCCAAGTCAAATTCTTGGAGAATTAAAATCCATCTACTGATCTTTCCGGAAATGATGCGTCATGTCAACAGATATTGAAATGGATTCACAACTGCAATGATGATGGTCTTGTGAAGAATAATATAATGACGAAACCGCTGGACAACATGCATTGATGCCAACAAAATCTTCTCAACATGGGAATATTTTATTTCTGACCCAACCAGGCCTTGACTCAGGTAATAAATCACATGCTCTTCGATCATATCTTCCTCTTGAACCAAGACCATACCGATGGTTGACTCTACAACGTCCAAGTACAACAAGAAATATTTATTATAATTGGGAGGCCAGAGCAGAGGGGCAGACGTAAGGGAACATTTCAATGCCTTAAAAGAGCATTGAGCAACTTCATCCCAACAGAAAGGGACTCCCTTATTCAATAAACGCATGAACCCTTTAGTGATCTGGGCATAGTTTGCAATAAAATGTCATAGAAAGTTCACTTTCCCCTGTAAGATATGAAATTGGGGGACTGTGCACATGGGAGGAAACTAAAATATTGCCTCAACCTTAAGAGGATCGACCATGATCCCTGTTGTCGAAAATATGAAACCTAAAAGACGACCCAACGTCACGCATAAACTGCACTTGTTAGGATTCAAGCGAATTTGATAGTAGCGACATCATTCGAAGATTAGTCAGAGGTGTGTGGGATGATCAGATCTCTTGCGAGATCATGATGCTAGATCATCGAGATAAGCCTCGACTATATGTCTAAGGTCATGGAAAACAAAAGACACGGCCCGCTGAAAAGTGGCTCCAACATTCTTCGGGACAAAAGGAATCTTACGATAAGAAAATGTGCCCCGTGGACAGATAAAAGTTGTTTTATGATGGTCTTTGGGTTTGATCTGAATTTGGTTATATCATGAAAAACCATCAATGAATAAAAATACCTCACAGCCTGCACATTCATTGACAATCTGATCAATGAATGGGGTGGGGAAATTATCTTTCGGATAGGTCTTATTCAAGTCATGGAATTCCATGCACACACAAATCTTACCCTATTTTTTTTTAATCTGAACAAGATTTGACACCCATTACGTCAATTGTACGGGGTAGATGAAACCGTCTTTCAACAATTTCTCTAATTCAGCCTTAATAGTTGCTTCTTTTTGAGGATTCACCGGACGAAGCTTCTGTCAGACCATCTTGGCATTAGGATAAGTTGTTATCTCATGTTCGATGATTCTTGGATTGATTCTTGGCATTTCCTCGTAAGACCAGGAAAAAACGTCGTGGAATTACTTAAATAAGTCCATATAAATTTGAATCTCTTCGGGGGAGAAGTCCGCTCTGATGAAAACATTCTCCACAATGTCAAGGGTTCTGGAGATATCTATAGGGATCATTTTAGTGATAATTTCCATATTACCCTCAGCATAAACTGCATGCGTAGCCAGAGGATTAATAGGACAAGACCTATATCCAGTCATAATCAACACAAATTCACCTTCCTCTACTCTTCTTAACTTTGAGAGGAAATAAGATCTATGATGGAGATCATCCCAGGGTCTTTCTGGACCAATCAATGCCTCAAGAATCACCTCATTTGAGGGCAATACCAAGTCTAAATAATATATAGTGGCAAGGTAACCTTGAGCCCAAATAGGCTTGAGAACTGGATCTAAGTTGTGTGTGGGAGTCGGATCGGGGTTGGCGAAAGCTTGCTGGAAAATACTGTACGCAACCTCTATCGTGGACAAGGGCATGGCCATTCTAGGATTCCCTATCCCTTCCATCATGGTCAATGGGGAAGGAAGAGTCCACAGATCATGAAAGTAAGTCGTTCGGAATGATGACACTTGAAAAATATCATCCCTAGGCTGGTCGGGGGCAGCCGATATAAGATTGACATCGCCAGAAGGAGGCGGGTAGTCGAAAGTACCCATCAATGGTGGACAGAAACCAACCCCTACATTGATGATTTCGGTCTGAGGGTTATCAATCATCGAGACTGTGGATGCCCTCGATGAAGGGTTAGGACGGGAGAAGGACAACTAGTCAATGGTTACAATTCAGCCCCCGTGTGGAAACAACAAGACCCGAAAAATTGTGGCAACCACTAAATGCATTGAATATGTCCAAATCCTTCCTAACAAAAGGTTGTATTTGAGAGGCGCATCGACCACTTCAACCTCAATGCACACGGTCTTCCCTCCTAACTGCACGGGGAAAGAAGGGAAGATTCCACATGGTCTAAAAGAACGACCGTTGAAAGCAGTAATCAGAGTAGGTGATAGAGAAAAAATAAGTTGGCCAATGGCCTTCCAACAAGCCAACGACATCATGAAATTCGATGCGCCCTCATCAACCACCGTACAAAAGATATTACGAGTAAAATATTTTGTGCTGTAACCCACTACTATTTGAAACACAACTTGGTAAGGGAGACGAGGTTTCAAGTCAGTCGTATCGAGAACGATCGTTCCCGGATTACAAGTCTTTGTAGATCCCAAGGCGGATAAAAGATCCTTTCTTCATGAAGGAAAGCTCTTGAGGACCTCCAAATAAAAAATCACGCAAGGGGTTTGTGACAAATCCTCCACCACAGAGTAGTTCTAGGTGACCCTCATGTTCAGATTATGAGAAACTTTCTTGAACTCCCCTTTCCAGATGTGTGTCATTGTTTCTCCCATACTCTTCTCGATCTAGAGAGGAACAGGTGGGATTGTGGCTTCTTTACCCTTCTCAGTAGATTCTGGCATTCCGTAATCATGCACCCTGGTCGCTATAAAAGCATCACCTTTCATCATGTAAATTTTCATGGACGAAGTATTACCAGTAGACGCGAGGGGTCCCTGACTACCCCCATCTATGCTCGAAGAGGCTTGAGTCATATTTTTCCCATGTGGAAATGGGTTCATCATCACAACAGGTTGTTGATGTGCCAATAACTTCCGAGCCTTCACAAGTCGAGGGAACAGGTGAGTCGGATGGTCCTCCGTGCAAAGATTACACGAATACTTCAACTTTCTCTTCTCTCTGTTTCCCCTATGAGCATTTTTGTTAGGTTTCTTATCCCCCTTACCCTTCTTGTTTCATTTTTTTTTCTTTCCTTCAAGCTGTTGGTTGGCCTTCAGGTTCGTCGAATGCACACTGTGTACATTCGACGTTCGGGTAGGGGGAATAGCCGAACTGTAGGTCTGGATGGTCGTTGTTTGCTGTATCGACAATTTTTTCAATTGATTTGACAACAAATCAATGAACTTTGCTTGTACTGAACCAACTATACCATCAGCATATGGTCCAGAATTTTTCTGGCCTTGTCAAGGATGGACCATGGCGCATCTCGATGTCATAGAGTAAGCCAAACTGAGAGTAAATCAGTTTGAGCTATTGTTCTCTCATTATCACCTCCTCCTTTGAAAAGAATCCTGAAATTGCAACATCCATGGATAAAACTGGAACCAAAGACTTCAGGAACCACTCCAACAAGAAATCTAGTGGGACTTGTACCTTAATCAAAATCTTTTGATGCCACTATTATCGAATGTGATCCGAGATATGAACAGCCTTAGTCTACTCAAAGTTGGCTAGAAATTCGGTGTTGGCATCATATCTCATGGGTAGTTGGAAATGGTTTAGGAAAATCATCTCCAAATCACTAAAGTAAGAATATCTTGAGTGGTTGAGCTCAATGTACCATTTTGCAGCACCCTCGATAAGAATGCGTTGAAACAGGTGCAACTGTATGGAGTCATCTAGTAGCGAGTTTGATGAGCACCATAAGTGTAAAGTTGTCATGTGATCACCCGGACCTTTGCCAGGCTTGCCTTAGAATTTAGGAATATCCGAGGGAAACTTAGTCGGCATGGGGGGCCAACGCAGATCATGAAAAATCGGGTCATTAAGCAACCTTGAAAAGTCTGGCAGATGTAACGTTGCCAGAAACGGTAGCTTGGGTTGGGTACTATGTACAGTAAAAAGTAGGCCTAGAGTTTGATTGGCACCAGGTTGCTAGGAAAATTTGGGTTGTTGGCTAGGGTTCTGGTAGACACCATGGCCTTGACCAACATACAGAAACTATGTTTGCTGGGGTATCATCGGTTGATTCCTATAATTGGATGAAAAGGGTTGGGCGTGGATTTCTCCCTGCATTGTGTTCCAAATATTATGGAAGGGGTTTCCCCCAGCTGATCCGACATGCATAGGTACTGAGCCTTGCTCGGGGTTCCATTGACCATGGAAAGGGTTGCCCCCGATAGACATCCGTTGCAGGGGAACTGATCCCTACCAAGGATTGCAAAGTCCTTGTAAGGAGAAAACTCCTATACTTGCCCCCTATGTAGGAATAGTACACTTCATAGGATTCTGTTGTCCAAAACTAAGGTTGCCCCCGGTCGAGACGACAACTGACAAAAAAGTGTTATTACCTAACACGTCGAACAAAGAGAACAACATGGATCCCACCAGCATAGTGTAAGAAGAAGGTCCTAAACTTCTTGCTCCAAACAAGATGTAGTTTGTGTTCAGCCCGATGGGTTGCTGGAAAGCACCATCGAGTGAGGGTGATTGAGGAGGTATATGACCCCCTCTGTAAGGGATAGCGTTAAAGGGGACTGAAGTGCCCTTAGTAGACCCTTGCACGTGAGCGTTTGAGCTCCCTTCCCCCATACCCATGGTCTGTAGGGTGGAGTAGGTAAGTATGGAGTTCGAATCAAAGTCGAACATCCCATATGAAAATTGAGCGCTCGTCGCAACCTGCATGAACGAAACAATTGTCGCTGCCAATGACGGTATCAGACCACTCCCTGAGGTAGAGGGGGTTGAGACCATTGTGGTCCGGATCGATGAAGGTGGGTTAGGAGGCAACATACCCCCTGTAGTAGTAGCCAAAAAAAGAGTATGAGGACTACCAGATGAAGTAGCAACATTTGCTTCCATAGCTGCTTATAAAAATATCTGATGTTCGTAAGGTGTTACCCTCAGAGGGACAACTTGTACCAAGATTGGCGTCAACAAGTAAGTGATCGGAGGGTTCGCTGGTCCAAGAGATTCTTCTCCAAGGTAAAAAATAGTACGTTCCTCCATATTCGAATAATATCCTCTTAGATCTGGCTCGATCATAGTTTCCTATAGCCTGATCGCTTTAAATGACCCTTGCTGGTCAATTCTTCGCCGTAACAGTGGCGGTGGTGGCTCTAATGCAACCAGTGGTAGGCCCTGAAGCCTTCATGACCGACGGAGCTCCTGATCTTCCAATTTATGAAAATATCAACGACATAGTAAGTCTTTAATTGATGTTTAAAACCAAGCACACACTAGAAAAATCCCTATAAGATAAACCAAGCAAATCACTATCTAGTTGGAAGAACAGTTACGTCGGTCAACACTAGAGAAACTTACCAGTCCAAGTGAAAATCGAACACAGAAGCACTCTCCAGGTATACTCTACAAAGTGTGACCCAACGTCTTCCCTAGGTACCACAGTATACCCCAACAGTCACATGTGCAAGTCCCTAGAATAAAGGAAACTAAGTTGCCAGCTCGCAAACAGTCACCAAGCGGGTACAGTCGACAATCAGGTGGACCCTAATGAGAAGGATAACAAGTATGAAACCTACCAAGGGTATCGAAAGAAAGTGGTATGGAATAAAAATGAGGATCTCAAATGGATTCAAGGTCCACGAAGCTCTGTAGGAAAATGCAAGCGATAATATCCCACGACAGATCCTCAATATGTGTTCCCCACTATGTTTAGTCTGGCTTTGGAGGGGTTATCTCCATCGCCTTTCCTCATGCGACCTTGTGTTTAGCCCTTGTGTTATAGGGGGGTCCCGGATAACTTTCACGTCACTAGACTTTTACACTCCCTAGCTTTGAATCCAATGTATGTTTGAAAGCCTTGAAGAGTTTCCTCTCCAACCTAATTCAACGCTCTAACCCAAAAATAGTTGATTGACCCTACAGACATAAAAGTCTAATTAATTATAAATTTAACGTTCGTTTTAAATAGCTTGTTTTAACTCAAAGGATATGGCAGTGAAACTAGTGATGTTTAATGAGAGGCAAAAAGAGGATAAATAAATGAAACTTTGAAAGCAAAATTACTTCTAGATAAAAATAAATATTTACAACTAGCTCTTTGTAACCAACTTTTTCATAACTAAATCTTTCAATATCTTTAAAAAGAAGACCTAAAATGAAATTCCACTCGACTATGAGCTACTTAATTTCTAAGAAATCAGTAAAGAACTTAAAAAATGAACTCTCTTTCCTTTCAAGTAAACTAACTAACTCTAACTACTTTACCAAACTAAGAATGAAATATCTTTTTCTTTTTTTTTCGAAAATGCTTCAAATAGGAAAAACTTGAAATAAATATTTTTTTCTCTTTTCTTTAAAGCAAATGAAAGGGGGAAAAGAAATAAAATACAATACTGAAACTGACCTTTGGCCCACTACGGATCGTAGGGAGTCACTAAATACACCAAACAGGTCGATCAATAAACTCAAAGATTCACCTAAAACCCTTTCAGAAGTAAACACAAGAAATCTTCAAAAAGACAAGTAAACTGACATCTAACCCAAGATATGACTATAAAAACATAGACACTAAACTCTTTCAAGAAACCCTAAGAAGTAAAACCTCAACTAGGAAAGATGTTGGCTGCCTCTTTTTCAAAAACAGTTTCTTGAACTAGGTACTCTACTATTGTTTCACTAGCCTACGTGTGTATGCGGGTTGTTTACTAGAGAAGGCACATATATACACGGGCTAACCCACTGTAGGGCACGTACACCTCTGTAATTCCTCAAAAATAAATAAAACAGATTGACAGACAGGGCATGGAGAACTGGTATGGAACCAAAAAGTGACCAGAATCCCTTAAAAGACTCAACAAACTCAACAGAAACTCGAAAGGTACAAAAACCAATCAAACACCCAAAAAATCCCCTAAAACCCTAGAGGCTTCCCTAGTATGGTCGCCAGTTCTGCTAGCGAGAAAAACCCCCCCTATGACTACACCAGGGTTTACAATGTAGGAAGATCAACAACCGTCTAAAATTCAACTACTTATCTAACTACCCCAAACATACCCAAGACTCATACAAGAAAAGCAAAGATGAGAAGGATCGGGTAACTATACCTCTACTTCACGTCCGGTGATGATCCTCTCGCACTTGAAAGCTTCGATGACTGTATGCCTCCTCCCAAGGCTAGCCTGCATTCAAAGACAAACAAATAGAAAGCTAGAAACATGCAATTCATATACAAATTAGGGTTAGGTGTTAGAATATTAAAACATAAACCATTAAAAACATTCATACACCATGATTTAGGATAGGAAAAATACTTCTTTTATTGATAATTCAATGATTATACCTTTTACAACCAAATCCAGCTACTGCTCCATGAACCTCGTCCGAGCTCGTCTTCACCAAGCTACAAGTGCACCTCTATATGGCTTCTCCTCTGGACCTTCAGATATCTTCTTTAGAAGTGAATGGGTTTCTGATGGAGGAAGAAGGGAAAATTGGGGAATTCTGAGGCAATTCTCACAAAAGGGTTGCAATTACTTGGGGCAAGGAGGGGATGTGAAACGATCAGAGTTTCACTGTTCTTATGTCTAGATCTGGAATGAGACCTTGACACCTCTTTTTATATGAGAAAAGGATGGTTATTTGGTTGGGTAACGGGCTATAGGCGATGGATTAGTTGGGAAACTAATCTGAACGAATTCCTTGCAACTTTTGCAAGTATATGTAGGTTGTAGTGGTGCAACATGCGTACATACGTGGGTTGTAGTGGTGCAGCAAGAGTATGTATGTGGGCAGTATTGGTGCAGGGTGCATACATCTTCAAAAAATGGGTTTTTTAGAAGAGCAATTTAGTAATGGCTTGGAAAAAAATGCAAGTAAGAGGGCCAAAGGCCAGGTATGCGTATGTAGAGAAATTTAGGGTTATAACATTAAGATGATTTCAATTAGGACTATTTTAAGTATTATGGTAGTAGAAGATTTGTATCTTGAGCAGTTAGATGTAAAAATAACATTTCTCCATGGGGATTTGGATGAAGAGATTTATATGCATCAACCACATGGGTATGAGGTCAAAGGGAAAGAAAATCCTTTGTATCAGAATAACAAGAGACAGGGAAAATTGCAAATTGAAATTGTCTCAGGGTGAGTACATAGAGAAGGTGTTGGAGAGGTTTAGAATGCAAAATGCAAAACTAGTTAGTACACCTTTGGCCAGCCATTTCAAATTAACCAAGAAAATGTGTCCCAAGACACAAGAGGAGATAGAATACATGATTTGGATTTTATGAGAAGAACAAAATAAATACAAATTATTATCAAAAGATGCTTAACATAGACCAATGGATATACAGTAAAATTGGTTTCTATTCAATAAGGAAATAAGCTGAAACTGTAAAATGGAGTGGAAAACCAGCTTGCTAGAATGGTGGCTTAACTCTGATAAGAAATGTGACAGTTGCACTCATTCACAATCAGATCATTACAATGAGGATCTCAAAGCCTTTTTCCAATAAAAAGGAATTTCAAAAACCCTAGACATCCAAAAACCTAACCCTAGGAGATGAAGCGCCAAAAGTCATGTGGGCTTCGTTTGGGTAAGTTAGTACATCAACTTCCCAGGGTCGTAACTTTTGCATATGATCTTTGTTTTAGGCGCACGATAGCCCGTTGGAAAGTTCTATACGAGGGATACACATATTGAATATGGATATCCCTACACATGCTGGCCATGGTGGTCCCTAAAAACGTTGTTTAGAAATTAGGGCCTCAAAACAACCCCGGAAGTCAGGGACCCAAAAACTAGCAAAACAATTCCAAACTAGAAAAATGTCAGAATGAGTGAATTGGAATAGGTGGGAGGACACCAAAATCCATATGGATCAATCCTAATCCATTAGGAATAAATGTTCTCTTTTGCGTTGAGTTACCCCATTAGATGAGGAAATTTTTGCTGAATTTGGCCTCGGCTGAGCCACTTTTCTTGGTGCAGGAGTTGCCCTGCTTTGACAACTTTATAAAGATGGATCCTTTGATGGAAAGTTCCCTTGACCTATTCATCAACAATCTGATCACTAAATGCCTATTGTATGTAGTCAGGGTTGATATCTATTTGTGTCAACTGGAGGTGACCAATAATGGTGGGAAATAAGGTCGAAGGAGATCCACGTTGAACACTGGGTGCAGGCCAAGGAAAGGAGGAATGTTGATCTCAAAAGCATTATTACCCATGGCCTTGGTGATGGTGTAAAACCCATAATGGAGTGGGTGAATCTTTTGATGGGTTCTGGTAATGTGTTCTTTCTGTAAATGAAACCAAAATTTGTTGCCCACCTAAAACTTATGCGGCACCCAATGTTGATCATGGCGTTGCTTGTTTTTGTCATTGGACTTCTGTAGGATATCCCGAACCTGTTGACAAATGTATTGGATTCATTCAATGAATTGGGTGGATTTTTCAGCTTCAATTAGAGAAGGAGATGAGTCGACCAAGGTGACCGCAAGGGGTAGTGCAACATCTATGGGACCCAATGGTTGGAATCCCAAGCCCACCGAAAAGGGGTTGTGGCTAGTTGAGCTATGAAAGGCTCAGTTGTAGCTATGTTGGACATAGGGAAGACTCTCATCCCATGTGTGAGGGTGATTGGAATTATACATTCACAGGATATGTACGATCATTCGATTTACGAACTTGGTTTGGCCATCTGTCTGGGGGTGGAAGGTTGTGTATTTGTTGGGCTTGGTGTCCAACAGTGACCAGAGGCTTGACCAAAATGTGTTGATAAATCAACTATCCTGATCTGAGTCAATGTTTTGTGGGATTCCAAAATGTACCTAGAATCGTTCAAAGAAGATCTTGGTAGTGACCTCTGTTGTGATTCTCTTCTTGTAGGAGGCTACAATTTCCATCTTAGAAAAAAAATAAACAAACACAAAAAAAATTCATTTCCCTGCTTGGTGGACAGGAGGCCCGACATGTAGTCCATGGAGATGGATTCCCATGTCCTGTCGGGAGTAGGAAAAGGGGTGTACAGACCCTGTTTCTTAGTGGTATATTTGGAAATAGCATAGGAAGTGCAGGACCTACTATAATTATTGACATATCGTCGAAGTTTCATCCAATAGAAATGTTTCTGCAGCATTGCCATTGTCCTTTTGATGCAAAAGTGTCCTGCCACCCGACTGTAGTGGGATTCCTAGATCATCTTTTCTCACTCGCTTGATGGAATGCAGATATGGCCCAGATGGCACAACATCCCATCCTGAAGATGGAAATTAGTGACAACTACATTTGCTCCCAACATTTGGTAGGTGGTGGTGAAGTTCAGGTCTGTCTCATAGAGTTGGGGCCATTCATAGGTCTCATGGTCACAAGAGTCTAGCACCGTGGTGAGTGTCGCGACTGGCGGTCTGATGAGGAAATCAACGATGTGGTTGGTGCTTCATGTTTTATACTTGATGTTGAGGTGAAATTACTGCAAGTATATGGACCACCTCTAATGGTGGTCATTCTGCAATCTGCCTTGTGTCTGCATGAACTGCAGTGGCTTATTATCAGTGTGGATGAATGTCTCCTTCCCAAGAATGTAATGTCTCCATTGGTGACATTATTTCACAATGGAGTACATTTGTTTGTCATAAGTAGGGTACTTACAAACAAAATTTTATAGTGTTTCACTATGATAGGTCATGGGGTGGCCATCCTGAGTGAGAACGACACCCACATCATAGTCTGAAGCATTTGTCTCGATATCAAAGGGTTGTTGCAGGTCTAGTAGTGAAATTATTGGGGCTAAGCACAAACACTGTGTTAAATCATCGAATGATTGTTGTTGGGACCATCCCCACACAAATTTCACTTTACCATCACCCAGGTTACTTGGTTGAGGGCCCATGCAATATGGGATAATCCCAACAAAAACCTGCGGTAGAAATTGGCAAGGCCCAAGAAGCTTTGAAGCTTAGTGAATGTGGTTGGGGCTGTCCAGTCACAAATGACTTGGATCTTGGCTAGATCCATAGGTACACCATGTTGATCAACGATGTAGCCTAGGTAATGAACTCTGTCCATGCCAGAGTATTTTTCCAAGTTGTTGTATAGTTTGTGCTGTCGCAGGGTGTGTAGAACTTGTTGAATATGCTGAAAGTGTTCTGCCCAAGTATTTTTGTAAAAGAGAATGTCATCCAGATACACCACTACAAAAGTATTGGTGAATGGTCGCAAGATATCATCCATCATCCTCATGAAAGTGGTTGGAGCATTTGTCAAAGCCAAAGGGCATGACCAACCATTCGAAAAGACCTTCATTTGACTTGAAGGTAGTCTTCAATACATTTGTCTGTTCTATAGGGACCTGGTGGTAGACAGAATTCTGATCAATATTACTGAAGTATTTGGCCCCCATGAGTTGATCAAGTAGGTAGTCAATTCGGGGAACCGGGTACTGTTTTCTGACTATGATTTTATTCAGGGCCTGGTAATCAATGCAGGGTCTCTAGGTTCCATCTTTATTTTGTACCAACACGATTGGGCTCCCGCAAGGTTATGATGTGGGATGAATTTGCCCCTTGTGGAGTAGGTCTTGGATCTCCCACTTGATCTCCTCATTCTCTAACAGAGAGAGATGGTAGACTAGCCCATTGGGAAGTTCTACGTCGAGGGTCAGATTGATGGGGTCCTTGACTTGATAATGCAGAGGTACCCGAGTTGGTGAGGAGAATATATCTGAGTATGATTCTACGACCTTATCCACTTTCTTCTGCTATGTGGAGAGGTCGTCCACGGATACCCTGGATGTGACTGCAATATTTCTCTCATTTTGAGAGTGAATCATGAAGAAGATAAACTTTCCCATCTAAGAGATGATCTTCCTGCATTGCTTCGCAAAGATCAAAGAAATAAAACTAGGTGGGACTGCCTCTGGTATCCTGTATAATTTATTGTTCAAATTAATAATAACATTGCGAGGCATAGAATCATATACATCATGGAGTTTCCATAAATATAGTTGGCCCAAAAGAACATTACAAACTTCAAGAGGGGAAACATCACACAATAACTTGTCTTTGAAGGGCTTGATGTCATATGGCAGGTGACATTGTTGGTTGACGTGAATGTCACTTCCTTGGTGGAGCCATCTGATGGTGTAGGGTTGTGGATGCGGCGTTTTCAGCAGGGTGAGTCACTTGAAAACCTCTACTGAGATGAGGTTCTTCTGGCTACCACTATCAACGATGAAGTGCAGTGGGGTACCCTTCACCCACATATGTGAATGAAAAAGGCGCTCTCCTTCCTCTGGCTCATTTGGTTCACTGGGATGGGGCTTAGTGGTAGAAATGGTAGCACTGGGTTCTGCATGAATGAGTCTCCCCCTTTCCGGTTCTGACTCGGAGTCGGAACCCACATCCGATTCAGAGGCTTTCACCTCGGCCACCAACGACTGCTTTGAGTGGAAATCAACAGTGTTATTCAAAGGGCTCTTATGGAAGTTGCACCACTTCCCAATATCTTTCTTTGTCTTTTTGGTGTCCTTCTTTTCTTGTGGCCTAGAATGGTTGTCCTGAGGTAGTCTGTATTTTATCTGTCCTTTGTTCTGCGGGTTAGGACTGTCCTTTCCTGGATTTTGCTGTGAGGGGTTCCCAGGACAAAATTTCCATGTATTTTGTTTGAGCTTCTACTCGATTTTGATGGCATATCGGTAGGTCACGCCTAAGGATGAGATGTACATAAAATCCATTTTGGCCTAGATGTATATATGCATATTGCTGCAACACTTGAGCACCAGATGTTGCTTAGAATATTTGATACCCAAATTGGTGCGCAAGGTATGGAAGATATTTGTGAACTCGGGCACTGCTTGGTCTCTTTCTTGTTGTAGTGTGGTCCATTTTGTATACGGTTCATGATAAATTCCAAAATGGTAGTATTTCTCCTTAATAGCATCCCTAAAGGACTCCCAGGTGGCCGCAACTGTAAATAATGAGGTTTCCTATGTTTTCTTCTGCTCACGGAAAGTTTCCCACCAATATTTGACATGGGGAATGGCTATGAGGAGTGAAAAAGTAACATTTTCTCTATTCGAGAAGTTATGTACAGAGAAATACCCTTCTAGTAGATTTAACCATTTATATACAACATCTGTGTCTATCTGACCTTCAAATATAGGAATATCTAAGTTGATTTGTACCCTGAAGGAGGTGGTGCCTCTGTTTGAGGAAGATGCATCGCCTGTTGGTATTCGCCGAAGGATTTGCGCAAAAATATCCATCATCTCGTTCCTCTGTTGTGTGAGGGATTCCTCGAGCAACATTTTGAAGGGATCTCTTGTCTCGTCATTTTTATTTTCTCCCACCATGAGAGGTTGCTTGGGCATGCGAGACCTTTTTTCCTCAAGATAAACAAGCTTGAGACCCAATTCTTTGTACCCTGACCTCATTGGGGACATGCATTAAGAACAACAAGGAGAAGACCGCTCTGATACCACTCATCCATATTTTATTAGAAGAAGGAAATGAATACAGATTATTATCAAAATATGCTTAAAACAGAGTAACATATATACAATAAAATTGGTTTCTATTCAATAAGGATATAAGATGAAACTGTAAAATGCAATGGAAAACCAACTTGCTAGAATAGTGGTGGCTTATCTCTGAGAAGAGATGTGATGGTTGCGCTCATTCGCAAACAGATCACTACAATGAAGCTCTCAAGGCCTTTTTACAATAAACAGGAATGTCGAAAACCCTAGACATCCAAAAACCTAACCCTAGGAGATGAAGCGCCAAAAGTCTTGTGGGCCCCGTTTGGGTAAGTTAGTACATCAACTTCTCAAGGTCATAACTTTTTCATACAATCTTTATTTTAGACACAACATATCATGTTGGAAAGGTCTATCAAAGGACTACACATGTTTCCTTTGGCAATCCATACACATGTTCACTATGGTGATCCCTAAAAACGATGTTTAGGACCTCAAAACAACCCTGAAAGTCAGGGACCCAAAAACTAGGAAAAAAATGTCGAATTGGAAAACTGCCAAAATGAGCCAGTTGGAATAGGTGGGAGGCCATCGACATCCATATGGATCAATACATGTCCAAGTTCCCTTATTCATCAGTATTTGGCAACTTGATGTATGCGATGGTTTGCACAAGACCAGATATTGCACATGCAGTGGGAGTTGGGAGCAAGTATATGAACAATCTAGGTAAAGAACCTTGGGAGGCAGTAAAGTGGATTCTTACGTATTTGAGAGGTACTTCTACTCAGTCAGGGATGATTTTAAGGGATAAATTTCGCTCATGGGCAAATTTTCCATGGTTTTTCCCAAAAAAATATTTTCTATTATAAAAATGATTCGCCCAAATTCTATAGAATAAAATAATTTTACCTTGAAAATCGCCAAAATTTTCTAAAAACTACATAAAATCCTTAGAAATTTGAATATTTTTACAAAAATATCACCAAACATTTATAGTTGGCATATGAAGGTTAGTAAGGTTAGCTAAGGTTTATACACTTTAAAATAAATTTCTATCCTTAAAATCATCCCTACTACTCATGCATTATGTTTTGGAGGTTCAAACACTGTTCTACAGGGATATGTTGATTCATATATGGAAGGTGATAAAGATAGAAGGAGGAGAACCACAAAGCATGTTTTTACTATAGGTGGAACAATAGTAAGTTGGATTTCAAAACTACAAAAGGCTATTGTACTTTCAACTATAGAAGCAGAGTATGTTGTTGCTACAGAGGCTAGTAAATAAATGATTTGGTTACATATGTTTATGGAGGAATTGAGAAAGAAGAGAGAGAATAACATCTTGTAATATGACAGTGCGAGTGTCATTCATATTGCAAATAACTCAACCTTCCATTAAAATACTAAGCATATACAACTCGGGTACCATTTCATACAATCTATCTTGGAATATGGACATTTGAAGTTGGAAAAGATACATACTAGCTAGAATCCTGCAGACATGTTAACAAAGGGAGTAACCAGGGAGAAACTGAGTTCTTGCTCATTTTCAGTTGGCATTCAAGCATGAAGGTGAAGATGAGAAATTTTCAAGGTCCAAAAAGCATCATAGTCCAACATATATAGTAGCGGTGGAGTTGTTGAGATCAGTCTCCAAGTGGAAGATTGTTGGTTGTGGAGCCTAATTATCTTCCTGGTTCAAAGGTCTTTGTTTTCAGCCATATTTATACCCCATGAATACTATACACCCCTCCACGTGGGGAGGGGGGGTTGCAGGGGGCTCATCCCCTCAGTTGGGGGGTTCATAGGCAAGCGGGGATTTGAGGACGAATCCCCCAAAGGAAAATTTTCCTTGTAAATGTATATTGTAATTTCATAGTAAATAAGGATCATTCATTATAAGGTCGCAGATCTAATGGTAGAAGTTATGTTAGGTTTTTTTTCCCTAGAAGGAAGCCCTCTTTTATGAGGGAATTGTATTGCGGTTGTGTATTATTGCGAATATTGTATTCTGAGAGAGGATAATGTGAGAGAAAGAAGAGGAAGTTACAGCAGGTGTGTTGTAGGTTGTATCCCTTCATTTTTCTAGATAATAAAAAGGAAGGACCTGGAAATCTCTCTGGTGGGCGTAGCCCAGACTAGGTGAAACACGTATATATGTGTCTCTATTGTATTGTGTATCTTCTGTATTTTATTTTTGCATTTTTTTTATTTTATTGTTCTGCGATCCTGTTTTTCTAACATTGTACAATATCTTAATTCTTGAATAATATTGTGAATATTCATTTGAATAAACTTGTCCCTATCTCAGTCCTTTATTTCTTTATGAGTATTTGTTTTAT
>JASDQU010012146.1:75798-86097 GCA_032191745.1 Picea mariana | reverse complement strand
ACTTTCAAAAGTACATGCTCCCCTACTTTAAATTCTCTAGTTGTCTTGTTCTTGTCTGCATAAACTTTCTGTCTATCCTGAGATGCCTTTAAATTCTACTTGATCTTGACCACCTTGTCTTCCATGTCCTTGAGCAACTCCGACCCAAGTACCACTCTGTGTTGGGTTGTCCCAACTTACTGGAGTATCACATTTCCTACCATACAAGGCTTCAAATGGGCTCATTCTCAATGAAGCTTGATACCCATTATTATATGCAAACTCAACCAAGTGTAAGTAATCTTCCCACTCAGATGGCTTATCCATCACATACATTCTTAGCATGTCTGGGATGATATGTTGTGCTAAAGTTTAGATTTGTGCCAAATCCTTTAAACAACCCCCTCCAGAAATTGGAGGTAAACTTTGTATCTTTGTTTGAGACAATTTTCCTAGGTATCCCATGCAACCTAGAAATTTCCTTCATGAAACTTTTTGCAATATTAGTCATTATATGCGTTGTCTTCACAGGCACAAAATGAGTAGCCTTTGTTAATTTTTCAACCACCACCATGATTGAATCATGTTACTTATTCGTTTTGGGTAATCCTGTGATGAAATCCATGGTGATCACTTCCCATTTTTTATCTGGAATTGGCAATGGTTGTATCAAACCTGTTGGGTGCCTATGCTCAGCCTTCACCTTCTGACATTCCATACATAGAGTGATGTAATCATAAACATCCTTCTTCATAACCGGCCAAAATAATTGGCTTCTTACTGTTGTAATTGTTTACTGGTAACTGGGATGTCCAACATAAGGAATATCATGCATTTCCTTCAGTACCAAATTCCTAAGTTCTCTAGAACTAGGAACATAGATTCTATTTTTATGCATGAGTAATTTGTCTTCCTTTATCTCATACTCCTTTATTTTCTGTTGTACATCTCCTTGATGTAAGTTTTTCTTTACCTGTAGGTAATGTTGGTCTGTACCAAGACCATCTAAAATTCTTCTCTTCAAGTCTGACTGATGCATACTGACAATAGTAGCATGCATGATATGCACTCTTCTACTAAGTGCATCAACAACTTTATTCTCCTTTCCCTTGATATGCTTGATATTGAAGTCATTTTCACTTAAAAATTCTAGCCATCTTGTTTGCCTGACATTCAAGGTTGGTTGTTCAAAATGATACTTTAGGCCAATGTGGTCTGTCCTTAATTCAAATTTCTTCCCCATGAGATAATGCCTCCACATCCTCAAGGCGTGAAAAATGGAAACAAGTTCCAAGTCATGCGTGGCATAGTTCCTCTCATGTTCCTTTAGCTTTCTGGACTCATATCCAATGACATGTCCATTTTGCATGATGAATCCCCCAAGTCCTTCCTTACATGAGTATGTACATACCACAAAATGTTCCTTTGGGTCAACAATATTTAACATAGGTACACTAGTAATTAATTCCTTCAACAGATTAAAATTATTTTCACACTTGAGTGTCCATTCAAATTTAGTTCCCTTCTTTTGCAAACAAGTGATGGGATGAGAAATATTAGAGAACCCAACTATGAACCTTTTGTAGTAGCCAACTAATCCCATAAAATATCTGACATCTGACACATTTATGGGTGTTGGCCATCCTATAATGGATTCGATCTTCTCTGGATCTAATGCTATGCCCTTCTCTGAAATAATGTGCCCCAAGTAATGGATCTTCTTTTGATAGAAAAAAAACTTAATCAACTTGGAATACAACTGATGTTCTCTCGGTACTTGCAATACTAGTCTTAAGTGATGTTCATGCTCCTCTTCAGACTTAGAATAAATAAGTATGTCATCCAGGAATACTATGACAAACTTATCCAAATAATTCCTGAATATGCCATTCATTAACCACATGAATACAACTGGTGCATTGGTTAGTCCAAATGGAACCATTACAAATTCATAATGCCCATACTTGGTCCTAAAGGATGTCTTATGAATGTCTTCTTCCTTGATTCTTACCTGATGGTATCCTACCCTCGGGTAAATTTTTGAAAATATCTTTTCTCCTCTTAGTTGATCAAAGAGGTCATCAATTTGGGGTAGAGGATACTTGTTCTTTATAGTGTACTTATTCAACTGTCAGAAGTCAATACACAACCTCAAGGTTCCATCCTACTTTTTGACAAAAAGTACTAGTTCTCCCCAAGGTGAAACACTTGGACGTATGTACCCTTTCTTCAACAATTCCTCCAAGTGCATTTGTAATTATTTTAACTCTAGTGTGCTCATTCTATAAGGTGTTTTTGACACCAAGGCAGCTCCTGGCACTAAATCAATTGAGAAATCTATCTCCCTTCTTGGTGGCAATCCGGGTATTTCTTGGAATACATCTTCAAATTCTTGTAGTACCGAGAAATCTTTGAGGCTTGTTCCCTTTGTATTATCTGGTTCTTCCACATGAGCTGCATACAATTGACATCCTTTCCTAAAACATATTTTTAGTTGTAAGGCTAAAATTTCCCTTATAGAGACAGGTCTTGGAATGCCTTTCACAGTGTTTTGTTTTCCATTTCCATCAAGACATGTAAATGTCTTGTTATGACAATCTATGACAACATGATGCTTGTCCAACCAATCCATTCCAATCAGAATATCATAAGACCCCAATGGTATGATATTTAGATCAATACTAGTATTCACGCCATTAAGACTTATGGAACAACTTCTGACCATATCATGGATTCTTCTTTTGGTTCCAGTGGCTAACTGAACCAAATTTGTTTTTCCAAGTTTAATTTTCTCCAATTGTAATCTATCCATTATCTTAGGATCAATGTAGCAATGAATTTCTCCTGAATCAATCAAAATAGCAACAGGTTGATTTATGATCTTACCTTCCACCTCGATCATATTGGACTGGTACTCTGCTTGTCGATCATCTAAAGCTGCATAGATTCTTCCCATATCTTCGACTGTTGTAGCCTCTTGGATGTTGTGCACAGTCTTTACTATGTCTTTTCTGTGTGGGAAATCCTTGTACAAGTGATCTTCCTTGCATCCCCAACATTGGATTGGTGGTCTTCCCATTTTTCCCAAGGAATCTTCCTTCTTGGAATCTCCCTTAGCATACTGATCTTGATGATTTCTATTAGTCTCATTCCTATTGAAGGGAGGATTGAATCCTTTCCTCCTCTTATCGAACTTTTCATTTTTCTTGTCCTTCCAAGATTTCTGCAGGGATTCTCTTCCCTAGCCTTGCTCATACAGGTATTTATCCCTCCTGATGGCCTCAGCCGAGCTCTTCGGTTCATCATACTTGATATTTTCCTTATAAAAGGTTGGCAGTCCACTTAGAAATCTCTGTATTTTCACTTTCTCATCACCAATGAACCTAACACACTTTAACAATCCCAAGAACTTCTTCTCATACTCCGCCATAGTCATGCTTCCCAACCTGAGTTCAAAGAAATCATGCATTTTCATGTCATATAAATGCTCTGAGAGGTACTCCTTCTAGAAGTACTTCTTGAACGGCTTCCAAGTGATCCTACTTTCATTAACATGTTCCACTTTCTTCAGTTGGTCCCACCACACTGCAGATTTCCCATTAGGTGGAAATCCTGGCTTCCAGGTTGGAAGAATAGTTATGCAACTGAAAATATCTCCTGAGCCCAAGAAACCATGCTTCAACATCATCTTCCATTTCTCTTTCACCCTCAAAGGAAGGTGTCTTGAGCTTCCTCAGCTCTCCTTGCAAACTATCTACCTCTTATTTCCTTCTTTGGTGTTTGATAAGAGACACCTCTGGATTGCTTACAGGATCTTCCGATGCATAAACCTTTCTCTCTGAGTAAGGAGGTGAGTGGTGTCCATGATCTCTACTAGTACTTCTGGAATAAACAACTCTTCCACGATCATCCCTTCTTTCATGTCACTTGCCTTCTTCCTCTTGTCTTGAGTTTGATCCCTTATTCGTTTGTCTCTATAACTGATTTAAGATCTGCAACACTCAAGCATTTATCTAACTTTTCTCTCTCATCAGTCTCTTGTTGTCTGCTTTGTAGCTCTGCACTTCCATCTTCAGGATTCTTACCGTTTCTATTAATGTTTCCTGCTCTTCTTTTCCCTTGCATCCATTAGACTGTGTCTCTGCATTACTAACTCTGGTATTTAGGCCTTAGGCCTCCTTATCATGACTGGAGGCTCCCTCGCCTTCTTCCATCTCCTCAATACGCATTATGAGTTGATGTGTTTAGACCCCTTAATTTTGCAAAATGTGCAAGCGACCATTTTGTTAGAATTATGCATATGATAAACAAAATTTCCAAACCATTCTACAGGTCTATTTTTTTTTTTTTTCATGGATATTATATCCCCATTCTTCGAAAATAAAAGTGTCCTGTTATCCTTGGTCAACAAAGAATCTCATCTTGCGTAGGCGCTTCCTTCAAACCACTCTCCCAGGTGACCACAACTAGAAATCATGGCTAAATCCTTCCTTAGCACTTTTCTGTCTTGAAGACAACCAATTCATCCCTTATCCCTCCTTCCCTCAGCTCTCAATCTGCATATGACCATGGTCCTAACCCTGCGCTTAGCTAAAAAAAAAGCGCTTGTCCAGAGCTTCAGGAATTCAAAACTTTCAACGAAGACCAAATCAACGGTCCTCGTCCTCTTTCACAATCAATGATCGAGATCCACTTTGGGACTCCATGCTTCAGGAGTCTCAACTTTCCTTTCTTGCCTCCTCCCAGAATTCTTTTACTCGGAGTTCATGATCTGCCGATGGGTGTCCTCCCACAGATCAGTGGCTGTGAATCGCTTCGTCTCTTCAGGCTTTGGAAGTTTCAAAATTTCCTCCTGCACTTTCTCCCAGAGTGCTTTCACCTAAAGTCAACGATCCTTCGACGTGTGTATTTTGGAATCAACAGTCGATATGTACTCCGGTCTTCGGGCCTTCAAGATTTTTCGATCCAACACAACCTATCACATATTTCTCCTTCGGAGTGCCCAGTCTCCAGACTACATGATCTGTCACCACGTGGAAAAACACTGGAAGCGGACACGTGGCCTAATCAGGCGGGTGACACATGTCATGTTCTAACTGACTTTTCAATACTCATAATGCTCAAAATTTACTGACATAAGGAACACATCCCATGTGTCCACGTCATCCCAGGTGACGTCTGCAATCCATGTCACTTCAGGAATTCTAGGATCCACATCATCTTTAGGTGACATCCTCATGCCCCATCACTTCGGCTCTTCGGGATTCTGGAGTTTCCATACTAGCACACTTCCAATTCTCCCAAACTCTGAATTCTCGAACTGGCCAATCTATCACCATGTGTCCTCCTAGATCGGATGACTAAGATTCACTTCAGGTCTTCACCTGGAGTCCACGGATCTGCACCACGTGTCCTCCTTAATCTGACGCTTGAGGGTTACTTTGGGTCTTCAGACTTCGGAAATCTCAAATTTCAAAACTTATCTGGACCCACTAACTTTTATCTGAATCCCTAGATCTGGTGACGTGTTTCTCTCAATAGATCAATGGTTGAGATCCTTTTGGGTCTTCAGGTTTCAGAAATCTCAAACTTCAAACCTCCTCGAAGTACACGGGATTATGTTCCGTGTCCTCTTGAATTGGACGATCAAGATCTACTTCGGCTATATGGAGTTTCGATGTTCGAGCCCTAACATGTCACATCACTTAATGCCTTTCAATTTTTGAGGGCATGCATCAACGGTTTGGAGTAACCCTCTTTTCGCCTCTCAATTCTCTTGATGCTGACACGTAACTCCTTGGTGAAACCATCGTTTGGATTGTGGGACCTCCTTGGGAAATTATCTCCCATGCAACTTGGTTCCCTGCAATGCCTCCTGTCCGTTGATCTCACTCTCCAATGGGATCTAACGGTGGTGACCTTAACCCTTGCTTCCTTTTCATCGAACGACCACTATTCACCTGTCCTCCATAACCTCAAGGTTCCATCCTTCTTTTTGACAAAAAGAACTGGTTCTCCCCAAGGTGAAACACTTGGACGTATGTACCCTTTCTTCAACAATTCCTCCAACCACATTTGTAATTACTTTAAATCTGGTGTGCTCATTCTATAAGGTTTTTTTGACACCAGGGCAGATCCTGGCACTAAATCGATTGAGAAATCTATCTCCCTTCTTGGTGGCAATCCGGGTATTTCTTGGAATACATCTTCAAATTCTTGTAGTACCAAGAAATATTCGAGGCTTGGTCCCTTTGTATTATCTGGCTCTTCCACATGAGCTGCATGCAATTGACATCCTTTCCTAAAACATCTTTTTAGTTGTAAGGCTGAAATCTCCCTTATAGAGATGGGTCTTGAAACTCTTTTCACAGTGTTCTGTTTTCCATTTCCATCAAGACATGTAAATTTCTTTTTATGACAATCTAGGACAACATGATGCTTGTCCAACCAATCCATTCCAATCAGAATATCATAAGACCCCAATGGTATGATATTTAGATCAATACTAGTATTCACGCCATTAAGACTGATGGAACAACTTTTGACCATATCATGGATTCTTCTTTTGGTTCTAGTGGATAACTGAACCAAACTTGCTTTTCCAAGTTTACTTTTCTCCAAATGTAATCTATCCATTATCTTAGGATCAATGTAGCAAAGACTTTCTTCTGAATCAATCAAAATATAAACAAGTTGATTTATGATCTTACCTTCCACTTCGATCATATTGGATAGGTACTCTGCTTGTCGATCATCTAAAGCTGCATAGATTCTTCCCATATTTTTGACTGTTGTAGCCTCTTGGATGTTGTGCACACTCTTCACTTTGTCTTTTCTGTGTGGGAAATCCTTATACAAGTGATCTTCCTTGCATCCCCAACATTGGATTGGTGGTCTTCCCCTTTTTCCCAAGGAATCTTCCTTCTTGGACTCTCCCTTAGCATACTGATCTTGATGATTTCTATTAGGCTCATTCCTATTGAAGGGAGGTTTGAATCCTTTTCTCCTTTGATCAGAATTTTCATTTTTCTTTTCCTTACAAGATTTCTGTAGGGATTCTCTTCCTTGGCCTTGCTCATATAGGTATTTAGCCTTCCTGATGGCCTCAGTCAAGGTCTTGGGTTCATCATACTTGATCTTTTCCTTATAAAAGGTTGACAATCCACTTAAAAATCTTTGTATTTTCACTTTCTCATCACCAATGTACCTAACATACTTTAAGAATCCCAATAACTTCTTCTCGTACTCCGCCATAGTCATGCTTCCCAACCTGAGTTCAAAGAAATCCTGCATTTACTTGTCATAGAAATGCTCTGAGAGGTACTCCTTCTGGAAGTACTTCTTGAACTGCTTCCAAGTGATCCTACTTTCATTAACACATTCCATTTTCTTCAATTGGTCCCACCACACTGCAACTTTCCCATGTAAATGGTAGGTGGCAATCCTAGCTTCCAGGTTGGAAGAATAGTTATGCAACCGAAAATATCTCCTGAGCCCAAGAAACCATGCTTCAACATCATCTTCCAATTCTCCTTCACCCTCAAAGGAAGGTGGCTTGAGCTTCCTCAGCTCTCCTTGCAAACTATCTACCTCTTATTTCTTTCTTTGGTGTCTGACATGAGACACCTCTAGACTGCTTACATGATTTTTCGATGCATAAAAATTTCTCTCTGATTAAGGAGGTGAGTGGTGTCCATGATCTCTACTAGCACTTTTGGAATAACCATCTCTTCCATGATCATCCCTTCTTTCATGGAACCTGCCTTCTTCCTCTTGTCTTGAGTTTGATCCCTTCTTCGTTTGTCTCTGTAATTGATTTAAGATCCGAAACACTCGAGCATTTCCTCTTGCACTTTCTCCCAGAGTGATTTCACTTGAAGTCGACAATCCTTCGATGTGTGCCTTCTAGAATCAATGGTCGATATGTACTCTGGCCTTCGGGCCTTCAAGATTTTTCGACCCAATGCAACCTGTCACATCTTTCCCCTCCGGAGTGCATAGTCTCTGGACTACATGATCTGTCGCCACGTGGAAAAATATTGGAAGCAGACACGTGGCCTAATCAGGAGGGTGACACGTGTCACGTTCTAACTGACTTTTCCATACTCAAAATGCTCAAAAGTTATTGACACATGGCATACATCCCATGTGTCCACGTCATCTCAGGTGACGTCCGCAATCCATGTCACTTCGAGAATTCCAAGATCCACATCACCTCTAGGTGACGTCATCATGCCCCATCACTTCAGCTCTTCAAGCTTCGGGAGTTTCCATACTAGCACACTTCCAATTCTCCCAAACTCTGAATTCCCGAACTGGCCAATCTGTCGCCATGTGTCCTCCTGGATCGAATGACTAAGATTCACTTCGGGGCTTCACCTGGAGTCCATGCATCTGCACCACGTGTCCTCCTTAATCTGACGGTTGAGGGTTACTTTGGGTCTTTAGACTTCAGAAATCTCAAATTTCAAAACTTATCTGGCACCACCGACTTTTATCTAAATCCCTGGATCTGGTGATGTGTGGCTCTCAACAGATCAATGGATGAGATCCTTTTGGGTCCTCAGGTTTCAGAAATCTCAAACTTCAAACCTCCTCAAAGTACATGGGATTATGTCGCATGTCGTCTTGAATCGGACGGTCAAGATCTACTTTGGCTATACGGAGTTTCGATGTTCGAGCCCTAACATGTCACATCACTTATTGCCTTTCAATTTGCGAGGGCATGGATCGACGATTTGGAGTAACCCGCTTTTCGCCTCTCAATTCTCCTGATGCTGACACGTAACCCCTTGATGAAACCGTGGTTTGGATTGTGGGACCTCCTTGGGAAATTATCTCCCATGCAACTTGGTTCCCTGCAATGCCTCTTGTCCATTGATCTCACTCTCCAATGGGATCTAGCGGTGGTGACCTTAACCCTTGCTTCCTTTTCATCAGACGACCCCTATTCACCTGTCCTTCAATCCAACAATCCCGGATCCCTCCCGATCCTATAGTGGCGATCGCTCCCGAATTTGAAGGGGACAGTCACGATCCTTCGGACCCCTTACAATGGGTCTCTGACATTCTAACTCCTGCGTAGATTCTGCAACGCCATTCCTCCTGAGATTTTCAACTCCACGGTCAGAGTTCGATCTATAACCATGAGACTCTGACCAAAAGACCCGACCCATACCGGCCTAGTGTTTCAACCAGAAGCTCTGATACCATTCTATAACATCCCCAGCCACCCACAGGCTGGGGCATGCTACCTTGAATCCCACCCTTGGACTTCATACTCTTACCGATACCTTCTTTAATTAATAAGAATGCACAAGATATAAGATTTAGCGACATGCACAACAATATTCAGCAAGCATGCATAATCTAAGATTTAGTTAAATGATAATTAAAATACACACCGGAATACATTCATGCACAGATAATAATATCACAACAGAGAGAACTTATCTTTATAGAAAGGTGACACCAACTGGCTGCAAACCAAGGACATTCCACCCAATCGTAGACACCACTACTCCAAATCTCAGCAGCATTGTCACTCCTGAGCCAGGGATATGAATCCACAAGGATGGTTCCAGAGTGTATTTGGGTTCCCAAAACAGTAAGCTTTTAAGATCTCACAGGTTTCCCATCACCCACAACAATCCAAGTACCCATATCTCTTCTACCCAGCCTGTACCGCCCAAGAGAATGGACCTCAACCCTTCTCTGCCACACACTCCCTCAGGTAGTCCTTCTCCTTTTATTTTGGGGCATCGAGCACAACTGGTCTAGAATATCAATGCCAGAACTCTCAGGACTCATAGTTGTGAGCAAAACAAGGCACAGGAAAATGCATCTCAGACATGCAGGCCCTAAGTCATGGCTGGATTGCACCAACGACCATTACAACCAACTATCCTGTGGCTAATTCTCAGCAGTTCCTTTCCCTTTCCAAGACAAGACACAGGTGAGGATGGATCAATGGATGGGTAAGTGAGTGCATGGAAATGCGTGAGGGAAATGAATGAACGTACAGGAAATCAACGAACAAGCCATTAGTCCAACCCCAATGAACAACCCCACAATCAGACCAGGGATGGGTTTAAGTATCTCTCGTGGGGAATCAAGAACCTCCTGGCCTTCCCCAAGAAGCTCTCGTAACCGATCCCCTTCCTTAGACAAAAAGGGTAATTAAAATGGGAATAAACACTTAGCCCCTCAAGCCCCCTCTCTTGTGGAATCATAGCCCCCTATAACTCTAGTACTTGTCTGTCTAGCATCCAACCATGTATTTATTATTAATAATGATAAAAACATTACATGTCTTGGGCA
>JASDQU010012146.1:57742-75748 GCA_032191745.1 Picea mariana | reverse complement strand
CTCAAATAGATAATGAGCAATGAATTACTAAGATGGATAAAATCAAAGTTCTAGCTACCTAAACCCAAAATATGGGCCATTACATTAGAGGGGGATGGCTAGTGCCTGTTAAATTAGTGTTGAATGTAATCCTAGTTTATTGACATATATTGACTTATATTCCTAAGGGGGTTATAGAAAAAAATTTAAAAACAAGATTTTGACTTTTATAGTTTGGGAATGGGGAAAAATAAGGTATCTCCTTGGTTGAATGGAAAGCCATATAAAGGAATAAATATATAGGAGGATAAGGAATTAAAATACTCATACCCTTAGCCACAAATATGTTCAAACCAATCTTGTAGAAATGTGGATTAGGAACCCAACTAAGACAATCCATAATGTATCAATTATGTGGAAAGATATGGTCTTAGATTTTCCTATGATTAAAAATAGGTTGGCCTAGAGAGTTACTAATGGGGAATGCATAAGGATAGGAATTGATTATTGGGTGGGTAGTGGAGTTGATTTTAAGCTACCCCAAGTGTTTATTTGATTTGTCTCAAGTATCTTTCAGAGAGACTTCAAATATATGGAGGCAATAGTGGAAGAGAGAGGATCAATTATGATTATAAGGTCGTGAAAGGAAGGAGTGAAATTCTTACGATGACCATCTAAATATGAGTCTTGACTATATTAAAGAGACACCGGTCATGCATTTTTTCATGTGTAGCTAGATTTGTCTCTCTATTTGTAACATCCCCTACCACCCACAGGCTGGGGCATGCTACCTTCAAGACCACCCTTGGACTTCGTACTCTTACCGATACCTTCTTTAATTAATAAGAACACATAAGATACAAGATTTAGCGACATGCACAACAATATACAACAAGCATGCATAATCTAAGATTCAGTTAAACGATAATTAAAATACATAGCGAAATACATTGATGCACAGATAATAATATCACAACAGAGAGAGCTAATCTTTATAGAAAGGTGACACCAATTAGCTACAGACCATGGACGCTCTACCCAACCATAGACACCACTGCTCCAAATCTCAAAAATAGTGTCACCCTCGAGCCAAGGCTATGAATCCACAAGGACAATTCCATATTGTACTTGGGTTCCCAAACTAGTCAGCTCTTAAGCTCTCATAGGTTTCCTAGCACCCACAACAATCCAAGTACCTAGATCTCTTCTACCCAGCCTGTACCGCCCAAGAGAATGGACCTCCACCCTTCTCTGCCACACAGTTCCTTGGGCAGTCCCTCTCCTTTTGTTTTGGGGCCTCCAACACAACTGGTCCAGAATCTCAATTATGGAACTCTCAGGACTCGCAGTTGTGAGAAAAATAGTGCACAGGACAATGCTTCAGAAATGCAAGCCCAAAGTCATGGATGGATTGCACCAGCGACCATTACATCCAACTATCCCGTGGCTAATTCTCAACAGTTCCTTTCCCTTTCCAATACAAGACACAGGTGAGGATGGATCAATGGATGGGTAAGTGAGTGCATGGAAGTGCGTGAGGGAAATGAATGAACGTACAGGAAATCAATTAACAAGCCATCATTTCAACCCTAATGACCAACCCCACAATCAGACTAGGGATGGGTTTAAGTATCTCTTGTGGGGAATCAAGAACCTCCTCGCCTTCCCCAAGAAGCTCCCGTAACCAATCCCCTTCCTTAGAAAAAAAGGGTAATTAACATGGGAATAAACACTTAGCCCCTCTCTTGTGGAATCATAGCCCCCTATAACTCTAGTCCTTGTCCGTCTAGCAGCCAACCATGCATTTATTATTAATAATGATAAAAACATTACATGTATTGGGCACACCGGCCTTTTAATAATAGTTTGGGCACTCTGGCCTCTCATCATTGTAACAATATATTATTTAAAATGGGGGTTCAAAACCTGGGGTGTTACATCCCCTCCCCCTTATTTTGGCACTGTCCTCAGTGCATAAAAAAAATAGAGATCAAAATATCAAATTTATTCAAAAAGTTGCGGGTACTCTACCCGCATGGCATATTCATGCTCCTAGGTAGCATCTTCAGGACTGTAGCAGGTCCACTAAACTTTTACCATCTCTATAACTTGATTTCAGAGCATTTTTACCTTTCTGTCCAATACCCGCATTGGATGAACCTGAAAATCTTCCTCTGTCTCTACCTGAATCAGATGCCAATCAATAACATGGTTAGGATCATGCACATATTTATTTAGTAAAGAGACATGAAATACATTATGCACATTCATGGAAGTAGGCAATGCAAGCATGTATGAAACTGGCCCTATTCTGTACAATATTTGAAATGGACCACAAAATTTGGCTGCCATCTTTGTACAACTACCCAACTTCAAAAATATTTTCTTGGGATTCACTTTCAAAAGTACATGCTCCCCTACTTTAAATTCTCTAGTTGTCTTGTTCTTGTCTGCATAAACTTTCTGTCTATCATGAGATGCCTTTAAATTCTACTTGATCTTGACCACCTTGTCTTCCATGTCCTTGAGCAACTCTGACCCAAGTACCACTCTGTGTTGGGTTGTCCCAACTTACTGGAGTATCACATTTCCTACCATACAAGGCTTCAAATGGGCTCATTCTCAATAAAGCTTGATACCCATTATTATATGCAAACTCAACCAAGTGTAAGTAATCTTCCCACTCAGATGGCTTATCCATCACATAAATTCTTAGCATGTCTGGGATGATATGTTGTGATAAAGTTTAGATTTGTGCCAAATCATTTAAACAATCCCCTCCAGAAATTGGAGGTAAACTTCGTATCTCTGTCTGAGAAAATTTTCCTAGATATCCCATGCAACCTAGAAATTTCCTTCATGAAACTTTTTACAATATTAGTCATTGTATGCGTTTTCTTCACGAGCACAAAATGAGCAGCCTTTGTTAATTTTTCAACCACCACCATGATTGAATCATGTTACTTATTCGTTCTGGGTAATCCTGTGATGAAATCCATGGTTATCACTTCCCATTTTTTATCTGGAATTGGCAATGGTTGTATCAAACATGTTGGGTGCCTATGCTCAGCCTTCACCTTCTGACATTCCATACATAGAGTGATGTAATCATAAACATCCTTCTTCATAACCGGCCAAAATAATTGGCTTCTTACTGTTGTAATTGTTTACTGGTAACTGGGATGTCCAACATAAGGAACATCATGCATTTCCTTCAGTACCAAATTCCTCAGTTCTCTAGAACTAGGAACATAGATTCTATTTTTATGCATGAGTAATTTGTCTTCCTTTATCTCATACTCCTTTTTTTTCTGTTGTACATCTCCTTGCTGTAAGTTTTTCTTTACCTGTAGCTAATGTTGGTCTGTACCAAGACCATCTAAAATTATTCTCTTCAAGTCTGACTGATGCATACTGAAAATAGTAGCATGCATGATATGCACTCTTCTACTAAGTGCATCGACAACTTTAGTCTCCTTTCCCTTGATATGCTTGATATTGAAGTCATATTCACTTAAAAATTCTAGCCATCTTGTTTGCCTGACATTCAAGGTTGGTTGTTCAAAATGATACTTTAGGCCAATGTGGTCTGTCCTTAATTCAAATTTCTTCCCCATGAGATAATGCCTCCACATCCTCAAGGCGTGAACAATGGAAACAAGTTCCAAGTCATGCGTGGCATAGTTCCTCTCATGTTCCTTTAGCTTTCTGGACTCATATCCAATGACATGTCCATTTTGCATGAGGAATCCCCCAAGTCCTTCCTTACATGAGTATGTACATACCACAAAACGTTCCTTTGGGTCAACAATATTTAACACAGGTACACTAGTAATTAATTCCTTCAACAAATTAAAATTATTTTCACACTTGAGTGTCCATTCAAATTTAGTTCCCTTCTTTTGCAAACAAGTGATGGGATGAGAAATATTAGAGAACCCTACTATGAACCTTTTGTAGTAGCCAACTAATCCCATAAAATATCTGACATCTGACACATTTATGGGTGTTGGCCATCCTCTAATGGCTTTGATCTTCTCTGGATCTACTGCTATGCCCTTCTCTGAAATAATGTGTCCCAAGTAATGGATCTTCTTTTGATAGAAAGAAAACTTAATCAACTTGGCATACAACTGATGTTCTCTCAGTACTTGCAATACCAGTCTTAATTGATGTTCATGCTCCTCTTCAGACTTAGAATAAATAAGTATGTCATCCAAGAATACTATGACAAACTTATCCAAATAATTCCTGAATATGCCATTCATTAACCACATGAATACAACTGGTGCATTGGTTAGTCCAAATGGAACCACTACAAATTCATAATGCCCATACTTGGTCCTAAAGGATGTCTTATGAATGTCTTCTTCCTTGATTCTTACCTGATGGTATCCTGCCCTCGGGTCAATTTTTGAAAATATATTTTCTCCTCTTAGTTGATCAAAGAGGTCATCAATCCGGGGTAGAGGATACTTGTTCTTTATAGTGTACTTATTCAACTGTTGGAAGTCAATACACAGCCTCAAGGTTCCATCCTACTTTTTGACAAAAAGTACTAGTTCTCCCCAAGGTGAAACACTTGGACGTATGTACCCTTTCTTCAACAATTCCTCCAACTGCATTTGTAATTATTTTAACTCTAGTGTGCTCATTCTATAAGGTGGTTTTGACACCAGGGCAGTTCCTGGCACTAAATCAATTGAGAAATCTATCTCCCTTCTTGGTGGCAATCCGGGTATTTCTTGGAATACATCTTCAAATTCTTGTAGTACCGAGAAATCTTTGAGGCTTGTTCCCTTTGTATTATCTGGATCTTCCACACGAGCTGCATACAATTGACATCCTTTCCTAAAACATCTTTTTAGTTGTAAGGATAAAATTTCCCTTATAGAGACGGGTCTTGGAACACCTTTCACAGTGTTTTGTTTTCCATTTCCATCAAGACATGTAAATGTCTTGTTATGACAATCTATGACAACATGATGCTTGTCCAACCAATCCATTCCAATCAGAATATCATAAGACCCCAATGGTATGATATTTAGATCAATACTAGTATTCACGCCATTAAGACTTATGGAACAACTTCTGACCATATCATGGATTCTTCTTTTGGTTCCAGTGGCTAACTGAACCAAATTTGTTTTTCCAAGTTTAATTTTCTCCAATTGTAATCTATCCATTATCTTAAGATCAATGTAGCAATGAATTTCTCCTGAATCAATCAAAATAGCAACAGGTTGATTTATAATCTTACCTTCCACCTCGATCATATTGGACTGGTACTTTGCTTGTTGATCATCTAAAGATGCATAGATTCTTCCCATATCTTCGACTGTTGTAGCCTCTTGGATGTTGTGCACAGTCTTTACTATGTATTTTCTGTGTGGGAAATCCTTGTACAAGTGATCTTCCTTGCATCCCCAACATTGGATTAGTGGTCTTCCCATTTTTCCCAAGGAATCTTCCTTCTTGGAATCTCCCTTAGCATACTGATCTTGATGATTTCTATTAGTCTATTTCCTATTGAAGGGAGGATTGAATCCTTTCCTCCTCTGATCGAAATTTTCATTTTTCTTGTCCTTCCAAGATTTCTGTAGGGATTCTCTTCCCTAGCCTTGCTCATACAGGTATTTATCCCTCCTGATGGCCTCAATCGAGGTCTTCGGTTCATCACACTTGATATTTTCCTTATAAAAGGTTGGCAATCCACTTAGAAATCTCTGTATTTTCACTTTCTCATCACCAATGAACCTAACACACTTTAACAATCCCAAGAACTTCTTCTTGTACTCCACCATAGTCATGCTTCCCAACCTGAGTTCAAAGAAATCATGCATTTTCTTGTCATATAAATTCTCTGAGAGGTACTCCTTCTAGAAGTACTTCTTGAATGGATTCCAAGTGATCCTACTTTCATTAACATGTTCCACTTTCTTCAGTTGGTCCCACCACACTGCAGATTTCCCGTTAGGTGGAAATCCTGGCTTCCAGGTTGGAAGAATAGTTATGCAACTGAAAATATCTCCCAAGCCCAAGAAACCATGCTTCAAAATCATCTTCCATTTCTCTTTCACCCTCAAAGGAAGGTGTCTTGAGCTTCCTCAGCTCTCCTTGGAAACTATCTACCTCTTATTTCCTTCTTTGGTGTTTGACAGGAGACACCTCTGGACTGCTTACAGGATCTTTCGATGCATAAACCTTTCTCTCTGAGTAAGGAGGTGAGTGATGTCGATGATCTCTACTAGTACTTCTGGAATAACCAACTCTTCCACGATCATCCCTTCTTTCATGGCACTTGCCTTCTTCCTCTTGTCTTGAGTTTGATCCCTTCTTCGTTTGTCTCTATAACTGATTTAAGATCTGCAACACTCAAGCATTTATCTGACTTTTCTCTCTCATCAGTCTCTTGTTGTCTGCTTTGTAGCTCTTCACTTCCATCTTCAGGCTTCTTACCGTTTCTATTAATGTTTCCTGCTCTTCTTTTCCCTTGTGTCCATTAGACTGTGTCTCTGCATTACTAACTCTGGTATTTAGGACTTAGGCCTCCTTATCATGACTGGAGGCTCCCTCCCCTTCTTCCATCTCCTCAATACGCATCATGAGATGATGTGTTTAGACCCCTTAATTTTGCAAAATGTGCAAGCGACCATTTTGTTAGAATTATGCATATGATAAACAAAATTTCCAAACCATGCTATAGGTCTATTTTTATTTTTTTTTCATGGAGATTATATCCCCATTCTTCGAATATAACAGTGTCCTGTTATCCTTGGTTGACACAGAATCTCATCTTGCGTAGGCGCTTCCTTCAAACCACTCTCCCAGGTGACCACAACTAGAAATCATGGCTAATTCCGTCCTTATCACTTTTCTATCTTGAAGACAACCAATTCAACCCTTATCCCTCCTTCCCTCAGCTCTCAATCTGCATATGACCATGGCCCTAACCCTGCGCTTAGCTGAAAAAAAAGCACTTGTCCATAGCTTCAGGAATTCAAAACTTTCAACGAAGACCAGATCAATGGTCCTCGTCCTCTTTCACAATCAATGATCGAGATCCACTTTGGGACTCCATGCTTCAGGAGTCTCAACTTTCCTTTCTTGCCTCCTCCCAGAATTCTTTTACTCGGAGTTCATGATCTGCCAACGGGTGTCCTCCCACAGATCAGTGGATGTGAATCGCTTCGTCTCTTCAGGCTTTGGAAGTTTCAAAATTTCCTCCTGCACTTTCTCCTAGAGTGCTTTCACCTAAAGTCAACGATCCTTTGATGTGTGTCTTTTGGAATCAACAGTCAATATGTACTCCGGTCTTCGGGCCTTTAGGATTTTTTGATCCAACACAACCAATCACATATTTCTACTCCAGAGTGCCCAGTCTCCAGACTACATGATCTGTCGCCATGTGGAAAAACACTAGAAGCGGACACGTGGCCTAATCAGGCGGGTGACACATGTCATGTTCTAACTGACTTTTCAATACTCACAATGCTCAAAATCTACTGACACAAGGCACACATCCCATGTGTCCACGTCATCCCAGGTGACGTCCGCAATCCATGTCACTTCGGGAATTCCCGGATCCACATCACCTTTAGGTGACGTCTTCATGCCCCATCACTTCGGCTCTTCGGGTTTCTGGAGTTTCCATACTAGCACACTTCCAATTCTCACAAACTCTGAATTCCTAAACTGGCCAATTTGTCACCATGTGTCCTCCTGGATCGGATGACTAAGATTCACTTTAGGTCTTCACCTGGAGTCCACGGATCTGCACCACGTGTCCTCCTTAATCTGACGGTTGAGGGTTACTTTGGGTCTTCGGACTTCGGAAATCTCAAATTTCAAAACTTATCTGGACCCACTGACTTTTATCTGAATCCCTAGATCTGGTGACGCGTTGCTCTCAACAAATCAATGGTTGAGATCCTTTTAGGTCTTCAGGTTTCGAAAATCTCAAACTTCAAACCTCCTCGAAGTACACGGGATTATGTTCCATGTCCCCTTGAATTAGACGGTCAAGATTTACTTCGGCTATATGGAGTTTCGATGTTCGAGCCCTAACATGTCACATCACTTAATGCCTTTCAATTTGTGAGGGCATGCATCAACGGTTTGGAGTAACCTGCTTTTCGCCTCTCAATTCTCTTGATGCTGACATGTAACCCCTTGGTGAAACCATCGTTTGGATTGCAGGACCTCCTTGGGAAATTATCTCCCATGCAACTTGGTTCCCTGCAATGCCTCCTGTCCATTGATCTCACTCTCCAATGTGATCTAACAGTGGTGACCTTAACCCTTGCTTCCTTTTCATCGGACGACCACTATTCACCTATCCTCCATAACCTCAAGGTTCCATCCTTCTTTTTGACAAAAAGCACTGGTTCTCCCCAAGGTGAAACACTTGGACGTATGTACCCTTTCTTCAATAATTCCTCCAACCGCATTTGTAATTACTTTAAATCTGATGTGCTCATTCTATAAGGTTTTTTTGACACCAGGGAAGATCCTGGCACTAAATCGATTGAGAAATCTATCTCCCTTCTTGGTGGCAATCCAGGTATTTCTTGGAATACATCTTCAAATTCTTGTAGTACCAAGAAATATTCGAGGCTTGGTCCCTTTGTATTATCTGGCTCTTCCACATGAGCTGCATACAATTGACATCCTTTCCTAAAACATCTTTTTAGTTGTAAGGCTGAAATCTCCCTTATAGAGATGGGTCTTGAAACTCTTTTCACAGTGTTCTGTTTTCCATTTCCATCAAGACATGTAAATTTCTTGTTATGACAATCTAGGACAACATGATGCTTGTCCAACCAATCCATTCCAATTAGAATATCATAAGACCCCAATGGTATGATATTTAGATCAATACTAGTATTCACACCATTAAGACTGATGGAACAACTTTTGACCATATCATGGATTCTTCTTTTGGTTCCAGTGGATAACTGAACCAAACTTGCTTTTCCAAGTTTACTTTTTTCCAAATGTAATCTATCCATTATCTTAGGATCAATGTAGCAAATACTTTCTCCTGAATCAATCAAAATATAAACAAGTTGATTTATGATCTTACCTTCCACTTCGATCATATTGGACTGGTACTCTGCTTGTCGATCATATAAAGCTGCATATATTCTTCCCATATATTTGACTGTTGTAGCCTCTTGGATGTTGTGCACACTCTTCACTTTGTCTTTTATGTGTGGGCAATCCTTGTACAAGTGATCTTCCTTGCATCCCCAGCATTGGATTGGTGGTCTTCCCCTTTTTCCCAATGAATCTTCCTTCTTGGGGTCTCCCTTAGCATACTGATCTTGATGATTTCTATTAGACTCATTCCTATTGAAGGGAGGTTTGAATCCTTTCCTCCTCTGATCAGACTTTTCATTTTTCTTTTCCTTACAAGATTTCTGCAAAGATTCTCTTCCTTGGCCTTGCTCATACAGGTATTTAGCCTTCCTGATGGCCTCAGTCAAGGTCTTGGGTTCATCATACTTGATCTTTTCCTTATAAAAGGTTGGCAATCCACTTAAAAATCTTTGTATTTTCACTTTCTCATCACCAATGTACCTTACATACTTTAAGAATCCCAACAACTTCTTCTCGTACTCTGCCATAGTCATGCTTCCCAACCTGAGTTCAAAGAAATCCTGCATTTTCTTGTCATAGAAATGATCTGAGAGGTACTTCTTCTGGAAGTACTTCTTGAACTGCTTCCAAGTGATCCTCCTTTCATTAACATGTTCCATTTTCTTCAATTGGTCCCACCACACTGCAGCTTTCCCGTGTAAATGGTAGGTGGCAATCCTAGCTTCCAGGTTGGAAGAATAGTTATGCAACCGAAAATATCTCCTGGGCCCAAGAAACCATGCTTCAACATCATCTTCCAATTCTTTTTCACCCTCAAAGGAAGGTGGCTTGAGCTTCCTCAGCTCTCCTTGCAAACTATCTACCTATTATTTCTTTCTTTGGTGTCTGACATGAGACACCTCTAGACTGCTTACATGATCTTTCGATGCATAAAACTTTCTCTCTGAGTAAGGAGGTGAGTGGTGTCCATGATTTCTACTAGCACTTCTGGAATAACCATCTCTTCCACGATCATCCCTTCTTTCATGGAACCTGCCTTCTTCCTCTTGTTATGAGTTTGATCCCTTCTTCGTTTGTCTCTGCAACTGATTTAAGATCTGGAACACTCGAGCATTTCCTCCTGCACTTTCTCCCAGAGTGATTTCACCTGAAGTCGACAATCCTTCGATGTGTGCCTTCTAGAATCAATGGTCGATATGTACTCTAGCCTTCGGGCCTTCAGGATTTTTCGACCCAACGCAACATGTCACATCTTTCCCCTCTGGAGTGCGTAGTCTCCGAACTACATGATCTGTCACCACGTGGAAAAATATTGGAAGTGGACACGTGGCCTAATCAGGAGGGTGACACGTGTCACGTTCTAACTGACTTTTCCATTCTCAAAATGCTCAAAACTTACTGACACATGGCATACATCCCATGTGTCCACGTCATCCCAGGTGACGTCCGCAATCCATGTCACTTCGGGAATTCCAAGATCCAAATCACCTCTAGGTGACGTCATCGTGCCCCATCACTTCAGCTCTTCGAGCTTCGGGAGTTTCCATACTAGCACACTTCCAATTCTCCCAAACTCTGAATTCCCGAACTGGCCAATCTGTCACCATGTGTCCTCCTGGATCGGATGACTAAGATTCACTTCGGGTCTTCACCTGGAGTCCATGCATCTGCACCACGTGTCCTCCTTAATCTGACGATTGAGGGTTACTTTGGGTCTTTGGACTTCAAAAATCTCAAATTTCAAAACTTATCTGGCCCCACTGAATTTTATCTGAATCCCTAGATCTGGTGACGCGTGGCTCTCAACAGATCAATGGCTGAGATCCTTTTGGGTCTTTAGGTTTCAAAAATCTCAAACTTCAAACTTCCTCAAAGTACACGAGATTATGTTGTGTGTCCTCTTGAATTGGATGGTCAAGATCTACTTCGGCTATACGGAGTTTCGATGTTCGAGCCCTAACATGTCACATCACTTACTGCCTTTCAATTTGCGAGGGCATGGATCGACGATTTGGAGTAACCCGCTTTTCGCCTCTCAATTCTCCTGATGCTGACACGTAACCCCTTGGTGAAACCGTGGTTTGGATTGCGGGACCTCCTTGGGAAATTATCTCCCATGCAACTTGGTTCCCTGCAATGCCTCTTGTCCATTGATCTCACTCTCCAATGGGATCTACCGGTGGTGACCTTAACCCTTGCTTCCTTTTCATCAGACGAACCCTATTCACCTGTCCTTCGATCCAACGATCCTGGATCCCTCCCGATCCTATAGTGGCGATCGCTCTCGAATTTGAAGGGGACAGTCACGATCCTTCGAACCCCTTACAATGGGTCTCTGCCATTCTAAATCCTGCGTAGATTCTGCAACGCCATTCCTCCTGAGCTTATCAACTCCACGGTCAGAGTTCGATCTATAACCATGAGACTCTGACCAACAGACCCGACCCATACCGGCCTAGTGTTTCAACCAGAAGCTCTAATACCATTCTATAACATCCCCAGCCACCCAGTGGCTGGGGCATGCTACCTTCAATCCCACCCTTTGACTTCATACTCTTACTGATACCTTCTTTAATTAATAAGAACGCACAAGATATAAGATTTAGTGACATGCACAACAATATCCAGCAAGCATGCATAATCTAAGATTTAGTTAAACGATAATTAAAATACACACTGGAATACATTCATGCACAGATAATAATATCACAACAGAGAGAACTTATCTTTATAGAAAGGTGACACCAACTAGCTGCAAACCAAGGACATTCCACCCAATCGTAGACACCACTACTCCAAATCTCAACAGCAGTGTCACCCCTAAGCCAAGGATATGAATCCATAAGGATGGTTCCAGAGTGTATTTGGGTTCCCAAAACAGTAAGCTTTTAAGCTCTCACAGGTTTCCCATCACCCACAACAATCCAAGTACCCATATCTCTTCTACCTAGCCTGTACCACCCAAGAGAATGGACCTCCACCCTTCTCTGCCACACACTCCCTCAGGTAGTCCCTCTCCTTTTATTTTGGGGCCTCGAGCACAACTGGTCTAGAATATCAATGCCATAACTCTCAGGACTCATAGTTGTGAGCAAAACAGGGCACAGGCCAATGCATCTCAGACATGCAGGCCCTAAGTCATGGCTGGATTGCACCAACGACCATTACAACCAACTATCCTGTGGCTAATTCTCAGCAGTTCCTTTCCCTTTCCAAGCCAAGACACAGGTGAGGATGGATCAATGGATGGGTAAGTGAGTGCATGGAAATGCGTGAGGGAAATGAATGAACGTACAGGAAATCAACGAACAAGCCATCAGTCCAACCCCAATGAACAACCCCACAATCAGACCAGGGATGGGTTTAAGTATCTCTCGTGGGGAATCAAGAACCTCCTGGCCTTCCCCAAGAAGCTCTTGTAACCGATCCCCTTCCTTAGACAAAAAGGGTAATTAAAATGGGAATAAACACTTAGCCCCTCAAGCCCCCTCTCTTGTGGAATCATAGCCCCCTATAACTCTAGTACTTGTCTGTCTAGCATCCAACCATGTATTTATTATTAATAATGATAAAAACATTACATGTCTTGGGCACACTGGCCTTTTAATAATTGTTTGGGCACTCTGGCCTCTCAGCATTGTAACAATACATTATTTAAAATAGGGGTTCAAAATCCAGGGTGTTACACTATTGGTGCTAAAATAATTATGTTTGACATGATAAAGGATCAATGTTAATGTCTACACATGAGGGGCACATATTGTTGTGAATTCTCTTATGTGGTCTTAAGGAAAAATATCTCCTACCATGTTCTTGTTGTTCCATAGTGTGAGGTGGACAACTGCATATTCTTCCAGTACCAACTAATTTTACAAATATGTAAAAACATGAAATCATGTGTCATATCCCTTTCCATGGATTAGTAGCCACATAATGTGAATCCACTTTACTTTCCACAATATACATTTTAAGCGACTAATAACCCAACACAATTATAATGAATGCATGAGTTAAAGAAACTAATTGCAATAGAATAATAAACCATAAACTAATTGTAACAATGGAAATCCATGCTCCTTAAATTCAAAACTATATATGCACACATGGTATGATTAATTCATCTTCAAAAGAGAGAATAGAAATAAATTGCAATATTGTAGAGTAAGATAGAGTACCTTTATTTTCTCAAATGTATTTGAATAAACTTGATGTGTATGAGTAATTTTCCACCAAACCATAGGCAGTCAATGTAGATGACACCACCAAGCTATGTTATGATGCCACTAAGGCCAAAGAATCAAGCTATAGACTTGCAACTCACTCAAACCAACCCAACTTCTCTCAAGATGTACTAATTTGCTCACTACATAGCACTCCAAGTAATTCATCTAGCCATGAATTAGCCATGGCATTCTCATTCACTTCACTACACAACAAAATGAATATATTTCCTTTCTCTACTTGATAGTCCCTTGATAATTTTCTTCACTTCTAGTGTTCTTCAATGTAGGCATAAATAATCCATCCTATTGATTTCCTTACATGGATAAACCTAACAATTTCATGATTTATCTCTAATAGTTTTAATGAGAAATAATTAACACTGAAATGGAAGGTTTCCTAAAAAAACACAATCTCAATGATCCTCTCTCATCACAATTCTATGAATTACTCTTCACATAGTTGATTTGGTCATTTTGAGTTTTCAATATTAGTCCCAATAGGATAAAATGTAGCATGAAAAAACTTGGGTAGTGCTTACACTTGAAAATGCAAATGATCATGAAAAAGAAATGGCCCCACCTCCCCCAAATTTGAAAAACAAAATTAGAGCATGTGAATTCCCATGAGGATGGAGGAATCTTAAGCTTTCATCATCATGATTGTACCTAGCCTCAATGTCTTCTTATCACAAGAGGTAGGCATTCCTTAACCACCATTATATTCTACTAGAGTGGGTTGGCTTCTAAGTGAAAGGTGATGGATGAGATTTATTTAAGTCACATAATGGAGAGATAAGAGCTCTTAGCCTCAAACATGACAATGGATAATTACTTTTCAATGGAAGCCTATTTTCTCTTTCCCTCTTGTAGACTCATATCCCCTCTTTCTCTCTAAAATAATCTCGAGCCTTATATTATTTTTAAACATAAACATATACATAGATTTGAGCATATCGTGTAAAAACTATTTACTACATTTACATTAACATGTTTAATTGTTCACTAATATTAAACTTTTACCTACTATTATAGTGTGTCACTATCACTTTAGTAGTTTCAACTAAAATTCTAAACTTATCCTAAAATGCTAATCAACCATTTATATACACTTAATTTATAAAAACAATATATATGATAATTTTTTTATTAAGAAACAATGCAATTTTCTTTTGATAGTGAGAAACTCTACATGATTCAAAATAGTCACCTTACTATTTATAATATAAATTATCCATTAAAATAAACATATAAACAAAATATTAAGAAAATATATATATATATATAAACATAAATGTCAAAAGTCAAATATAATAGTGTTGTATTAACTTTATTAGATTTTCTGTGTCTTATTCTTTGTCACAATTTTCCACTCTATTTTCATTTTAAAAAATAAAAAATATAAAGAAACATCTCATTAATATATAAATGAACATCTAAATAAATATTTAAATAAGAGTAAAATACATTATATCTTTACATACTTGGGTTTCTAAGGGTGGAGTTGACAGTGTAGCCTCTTTGGAGAAGATCCCTGACGAGGCATGATCCGATATACCGATACACCTTCATGCCCACTCGACTTTCGTGCCTTTGCATTTTTTAGCTTTGGTCGTTATGCAGTGAAATTGATACTGATATGCAGGTTACAAAATCATAGGCTGAGCGCAGCTTAAGTATGGAATCTCACTGAATACTATATATATCGAATTTGGTCATTACTCGGTCAGTATTGGCCAACTATTCATTATTATACTGCCATAGAGATAGTATATAGCAATGAGTTAGTATTGATTTTCATATTTGTTTTATGTTGACTTAAAAAATGTGTATAAATTTTAATGTTGAACATAACAAATAAAACAAAAATGTTTTTCAATATAACAAAATTGGTATTTTTATGACCTCTCATTGGTCAATAAATTGATAGTGTTATTGCAACCTTCACTTCATTCGAGGTTTGAAGTTAATTTTGACATGACTATATATGAGTGTCACTTTTTTATAAGGTAGAACTCTATTGATAAAATTATTTTATAACAAATAAGACTTTTTTTTTATTTYTCCAAATGTGTARTTATGAAACCATTTTTAATTTTTTTGGTAAGTTACCATTGACCTATTAAATAAGATTCATTTTTCCAAATGTGTAGTTATGAAACCATTTTTAATTTTTTTGGTAARTTACCATTGAYCTATGAAATAAGACTCTWTTTTTTAATTTTCTTTTCTTATTTTTCCAAATGTGTAGTTATGAAACCATTTTTAATTCTTTTGATAAGTTAATTGATAGCTTCYCATCCGTTTTTTTTTGGCAAAAGTGATTTGACATGTTTTTTTGGAAAAAGTGATTTGACATATGGTTAAACTTGTCACGACAATCTTTACGAAGGCAAAACCTCCACTATACACTAAAAAAGGTTATTCAAAAAACCAGCTACTTATGGAGACATATGATAGAAACGTTGGGCTCCAAAATAAATTTAGGTTTTTTTGAAATGACATATTTTAAATATAGAAATGGCTAAAGCACTCGCACACCCTCTCAGAGGAATGGGAAACCTTAAAAAAGTTTTTTTGAAATGACACATTTTAATTATAGAAATGGCTAAAGCACTCACACACCCTCAAAAGCAAAAGAAACTTAGTAAGTTTACATAGATTTGAGTAAAATTTCTTTTATTATGTTTGAAGGCAGTATATCGCAACCTACTGCACTTGTTTTAATTGAGAGAGTGTACATGTAAAATACAAATTCTATTTTTGAATAGCATTGAAAAGTAACATATTGATATTTTAGCATTTCCTAAAATTTATCAAATTTAATATTTGTTTTTAAATGTTATTTTATATTCATACATGTAAAACTTAAATATAAATATAAATTTTATTTTTAAATATACCATTCATAATTTCTTTGTCATATATATATATATAATTTAATGGAAAAGTAAAATACAAATTTTATTCTTAAATATTGTTTTTTTAAATATAAATTTTATTTTTAAATATACCATCCAGAATTTTTTTTTCAAAGATGATATATATATATATATATATATATATATAATGGAAAAGTAAAATACAAATATTATTCTTAAATATTGTTTTTTTAAATTTAATGGAGAAGTAAAATACAAATTCTATTCTTAAATATGGCCATGTGCTTATTGACGGAATATGTTGACACGTGGAAATGGAGATGTGATTCCACGGATGGAAGATTAGATGAAACTCTGGCTCTAACTTTACGTCATGCAGCACTATGAATTTTGTTTAAAGAGGAAATGTTAAAAGGAGACCCACATGGAATATAATATCCTATATATTTCACATGGTTGATGAAGCTTTCGCTCTAACTTTCTATTCTTCTAGCTAACCATGCGACAAAACAATCTACATTATGTAAAGATAATTGGATAATCTGCATATTCAATTGTCTTTAGTTTGAACTGGTTTATCTTCACTTATGGATTTCTTGTCCCTATAAGCAAGACATAAACAAAAAAACAATATATCTATCCTTATGCCTAAGTCATATTCATAATGGAGTTTGACTTAACATAGGATAGAGATGATGAGCTTAACGTTGATCCATGGTGTTTGGGGTAAATTTGAGCTTTCCATGAAGTCATGGACTCCAACATTTAACCCATCTTTGAAATCTCTTTCAATGTCACTTTTTTGGTAAGATTTCCCAACTTACATTTCCACACCCGGGGATATGACATACTAAATGACATTGAAAATTCTATATGAAAATTCTATTTCAAAAGTGAGGATATAGAGCATTGTCTCACTACAACATATGCTTGCATAAGTGTAGACTTGGATTTTAGTAAGGATTTTCTAGCAGAAAACATGCAAGTTGCCAAAGATTAGACCTAGACATAAAAGTCAACATATGAACATGTAATGTTTCATTGTAGATCTCACTTTGAAATATAGTGTGTTGCTACCTACTACACCAATATATCAAAGGTTGGGTGCTCAAGGAAATCATGGTGAAATCAYGCTTAGTGAGAATGAGTAATGGATGTACACAATTCGATCAGTAAGGACCCTTTGATGCCCACTCCTACCTTGATCTCTTATCCATCTATGTTGAGACCCTATCGTGAATGAAACTTACTTGCGACGAAGATTAGTTTTCTACCTCATCACCAAGGAACACCATGATATGGCTCGACGAGTGGCAGTTGAGGATAGACAATTGCGTTGCAAGTATAGATAACAAAAGTATTATCTAATAGAAGTATAGTTGTTGCAAGTAGTTGAGATCTTGGCATTAAATAAATGTCATTATGTATGTTGATTTAGTCATGTTTAATAAGTTCTTGAACAACTAGTAATGATGTTCTAAATAAAATGAAAAATGAAGAGTTTGTTGTCATTTATTTCCCAGTGTTTTCAGAAAATCTTCTCTTTTTGTTTTCCATCATCTAAACATTTGGCTTCAATGATCACATTAATTGGTATGAAAGAAAAAATCTCATGGAGAAAAAAAAAAGTATATGACCATTTTCTTCATATCTATGCCTATTGTGAGAGATACTCCTTAGTATATCAACTAACTACACACTCCCAGTGTCATTCACCCTTGATCTATGCCATCTCATGAGTCCTAATCATCGATATATCATCGTTGTCTTTCATGGAAATTACAATTTAAATAGTGCTTGTCTATGAGGCATGCTCCTCAATG
>JASDQU010012146.1:33039-44610 GCA_032191745.1 Picea mariana | reverse complement strand
CTCTTGTTATCCATGTTGTTTATCTTGTTCTTGCACATTAAGTACCCAATCATAGTTATGCTCTCAACGGGGGAAAGACTCACTTCGATGAGGAGGATAGGATAGGGTGTGTATTCATGTGGTTCTCTAGAAAGTAATAGAAACATTGATGCCTCATTATTGTTTATTACTTACTAATAAACCCGTGAAAAAAATTAAAACATTATCTTTCGATATTAAAAACAATTTTATTTGCATTTTAAAGCCACCAATGCTATTGATAGGAACATGCACATTGATGCGCTATTCCTGTAGAGTGTGCACCACTGACCATGAAAACATTTTTTTAAAGAAAACAAACAACAACAGGGTTTGGGATCCAATGCAATGAGTTTCATATTGCAACAAATATCAAACACCTCATATACAAGTAAATAAACCCTATCAAAATTAGTTGTTAAAAAGAAATATCCTTCTGAAATATAGAAAGGGAAACCAAGAGAAACATCATAGGGCTTCCAATACAGAAGGTCACTATGAAACCCTTTTATTTTTTTGAGAATGCATTGAATATCATTTGAATAAAATAGGGGTGGCTCCATTAATTGTCTTTGCCCCTCTGGATTTTCTCTGTTTGTTGGGATTTTTTTTGTACTCACTAGCCATGGCGTCCTTGATGGTTTCTAGGGTCGTCTCCATTTCAGTGATCTTGGATTTCGCAACATCTAGTGCCCTTGTGACTTCATGGATCGACACTACGTTCACACCAACAAAATCACAAAGTTTTGAGGATGCTTGTATTGAATAATCTTTTAGGTCTGATCCAACTTTCCATTTGATGCTCCTTTCAGGAGATTCCTGGATTACATCGAATTTTCCTCTTTTTCTCTTCAATGTTCTTTTCTCAATTGCTCTTGTCTTTTGGTTGTAGTAGTAGTCGTGCACAACGACTATTGCGCCTTCAAACCCAGTCCTTCAGAAGTGAGTGATAAACTCCCTGGGATGGCAGCCAATGGGGTGCATTCCTTTATTGGGGTGTTGATCGGATTGGCGTCAAGACCTGATGTCACAATAGTGGCACTGGACGTGGTTCTATCCTCTTTGGATTTGGAAATATTAATTTTTTTCTTCCTCTTCCTTCTTCCTTACTATTTCCTATGCAGAGAGGGCCATTTGTTCTGTGTTCACTATTTCTCCTTTGCCCATATTAATTTTTCCTAGGGGAAGGTGTAACACACCTGACTCCATACCAATTTGTAACACACACGACTCCTTAATAATCTTTTAAGGGGTGGGGTATCAAAAATTCGTTTTTCCTTAACTAACTCATCTCGAATCATCTCTCTGAGATGATTCATTCTCTTCTACTTTCCTGCGGCTTTCTAAGGACTGCTACTAGGTTCTAAATCGACCCTTGGTTTATATTGTATGGCTTCCAAAATTTCTTCGGGCGTTCATTGATTGAGACCCACGTGACGCCCCCGTGGCTTCATCTCGTTAGTATCATCTCTTCGTTCCTACCTCCCGTAGGGAAGGTCCATCCATCAACCAATCCGACGAATGGCTTAACCCTTATATGACACACAGGCTAGCGGGGAATTCAGAGTTCAGCGCTAAACATCTCCTTGTTATCTACACATTAGACCTCTCGAAGTCCCAAAATTCTGAAGTCCCGTAATCTTGCCACGTGTTTCCTACCATTGGACCTTTTTGGTCTCTCTTCAATGCTACATCCCAAATCCTCCGGAGTCCCGAAGTCCTAGACTCCCAGAGTTTCGGTCACTTCGCCAACCACGTTGGCTAGGCAAGTAAGTACCAGGAACTGACATGTAGGATGGGACAGGGTGACACGTGTTACGTTCCAATGGATCTATAGGGTATGTGATACACATGAATCCGAGTGACATATGGCACGTAAAACTGGGTTCTACGTCACCCTGGGTAACATCACTACACCACGTCACCCCAAAATGATAGCCTTCTAAGATCCCTCAGATCTCACTGTTGAGATCCGACCACGTAGATGCATAGATCTACGACTCTTGTTACTTCGGAGATTCAACGTTTGGGAGTTTTGCGATGCAGACTCCTCTTTTCTCCCGAAGTGCCCAATATCCAACTAAAGGGTCTAGCGCCATGTCTCCCTGGTATATCGACGGCTGGGAAAGAACCCGAACGATCCCTCGATCTACGGTTCTCCTTTACTTCGTAACTTTGGTGTTCAGGGAGTTGGATCTCGGTTTAGTCGGTAATATAGGTTACAATAACCACTAGGAAAACTGCCCGACGTCGGTCAAACTTACGGGTAACCGTAACTCTCGGTCACCTTCGATCGGTTTATGACTATGAGGGCCGAAAATACTCCGAAGTCCCGAGCTTCCGGAGCTCCGAAGCCAGAAGGACTTAGCTCCTTTAGGCTTCGCATAAGGTTCCTAGGTGTTGGTCATATGGGTTCTCTCGAACAGATCTCGTCCATTCATCTTCCAGAAGAAGGGATCTTCCCTTCCGAGACTTAAATCTCGCTATCGTCCCTAAGATTCATCATGAAACTGTTAAGTGCTTGGGCATGATATCCCAATCGCACAACAAGGAGTCTGATGGGGATAGTGTCTTTAAACGGACAGGGCCAGATTGACGCAATACTTTCTATGTCAGTCATCCTAGAGGTTTATGTCCCAAGGCACCTTGAAGGCTAGGTTGGGGCACATAGACAATCAATCAGAAGCATAAGTTCACAAGAAGACAAACACATGCAAGTAACTTAACCATTTCAATATAGAAACCATTTATAGATATATAAATACATGCATGTATCCATTATTCCTGGTTTAATGCATATAGTATGAAAACACTTATTAGAACCAGATAATGTGAAGTGACTGCTGAAAGGGGTGCCCGTTTCCACCCAACCATAGGCTCAGTCACTCCTAACGGATTTACCACTAGCCACCCTTGAGTTAGACCACGATGCTCTAAGATATAATCCTTTCTTTCAGCTCAATGACAGTAGGGACATAGGTTAATATCCTCCTCCTGCAGGATCTTGGAAATGGTTTTAACTATACCAAGCAAGGAGGACCACCTGAGTACTTCCTCAATCACTCAGCAACCCCGTTTACCAGCTTGTATCATAACCCTGTTAGCCATTTCCTGTGACTAGGACACACTCATTTCTTAGTTCTTCCTTGAACCCGAGAGCTTAGTCCCTTGTCTCTGCACTCTTTGCAGGCCTTCCTCTGCCACCACGCCTTCCTTTCTTTCCTTCTTCAGCAAGATTTCGTGTGGCCCGAATTCTCAGTCTGTGGTCAGGTCTGGAAGCCTTACAAATAGGTTCTCTGCACCATCCCTCATTAACTCTTGAAGATTTCTTCCCACCTACCAGCTTGACTGTAATTCATTTCTAGGTCAGAGGGTTGTTCTGATCCTGAGAAATTAAATCCAGCAAAGTACTGATCTGGTGGAGGTTAACGCAACCGTTCCTGGTCCCCTCCACCATCTCTTTCATAGCATTTGTGGTCTCTCTTAGCATACCCCCTTTCCAACAGTCATGCAACACTTATCCATTTTCTAGTAAATAAAATAATTTACATTCATTGACCTTTTATACAAAGTTCCATCAAATCAAACATTCACACATATTGAAGTTTCCATAGTCTCTTGGCCAATATAGTTATATTTACAAACTGGGGGAAACAAGGTGTTACAGAAGGTTTGTAGTTCAGGTCTTTTCCAATTCAACCTATTTCTCCTCGGCTTCCTTTTTCTTCCTCTTCTGGAATCTCTCTTTGGCCTCTTCAACTTTCCTTGCTCGTTCTGCTTCATTTTCCCTTCTTTTCTCTTCTTTTCTCTTCTTCTGATTTCATCCTTTCTTTATCTTTGAGAAACAGGGATTTAAATTTTTGTAGCCTCAGGGTTCTATCTTGATATTCCTCTTTCCTTAATTGTTCTCAGGTTGCTTCGGTGGTGAGCCTTTCTACCACTTCTTCAAAAATTAAAGCTCCCTGAAAGACATCTTCAACTAACCTAAATTCATGCATGATCTGCTATGCTAATTTAACAACCTTCATGTGTTCATAAACCATGTTTTGAGGATCATGAGATTTGGGCTCTTCGATACAAAGACACAATTCATTTAGAATTTTTTGTTCCTTTTATGCTTGCTTCTTGTTCCGTAGAGAGTATGAGCCTATATGAAGGGGGAAAGTATGCCAATATCTTTTGTTCTTTTCTGATAGATAAGAAGTGGCTCCCTTCTCCACAGTCTGATATGTTATTTCTTTGGCCAGTAACGTATTGGGCACATACTTGGGTAGCAAGTGTGGTGGTCCTATGGCCCCAAAAATCCTGACAAAGGTATAGTATTTCTTCATATACCAGTCTCCAATCCCCCTTAGGGATTTGATAGCACCTAGAGAAATCCTATGTGGGAAAATACCAATATGGCCTTGTTCAGGGGGGCAAGGAAATAGTCACAGATCTCGTAAATATGTTCCTTGCAATTGAATTCCCATAATCGAGAAAACTATAAATAGATTGGGCTTTGATCTAGGGTCCAAGCCCAACTAAATGTAGGGAAAACCATTTCATTCTGAAATGGGTGCTAGTTTCCTCGCCATAGAGTTTGTAGATGATTGTGTTCATCATTCTGTAAGGGATTTTCAAGTATCGTGTTGGGACATTCCTTTCCCCTTTTTTCACTGGCCATTCTTCATCGAAGAACCAATCTTCCATCAGGGTCTCGAAATATTTGTGCTCGACCCCAAACTTGTCCAGGAGTGATTCATTTAGAGAAACTATGGGTTCCACGGTCTTGTATCTTGTTCGGTGCTTTGGCGCTGAACATCTCCTTGTTATCTACACATTAGACCTCTCGAAGTCCCAAAATTATGAAGTCCCGTAATCTTGCCACGTGTTTCCTACCTTTGGACCTTTTTGGTCTCTCTTCAATGCTACATCCCAAATCCTCCGAAGTCCCGAAGTCCTGGACTCCCAGAGTTTTGGTCACTTCGCCAACCACATTGGCTAGGCAAGTAAGTACCAGGAACTGACATGTAGGATGGGACAGGGTGACACGTGTTACGTTCCAATGGATCTATAGGGTATGTGATACACACGAATCCGAGTGACATGTGGCATGTAAAAATGGGTTCTACGTCACCCTGGGTAACATCACTACACCACATCACCCCAGAATGATAGCCTTCTAAGATCCCTTAGATCTCACGGTTGAGATCCGACCACGTAGATGCATAGATCTACGACTCTTGTTACTTCGGAGATTCAACGTTCGGGAGTTTTGCAATGCAAACTCCTCTTTTCTCCCGAAGTGCCCAATATTCAACTAAAGGGTCTAGCGCCATGTGTCCCTGGTATATCGACGACTGGGAAAGAACCCAAAGGATCCCTCGATCTACGGTTCTCCTTTACTTCGTAAATTTGGCGTTCAGGGAGTTGGATCTCGGTTTAGTCGGTAATATAGGTTCACGTAACCACTAGGGAAACTACCCGACGTCGGTCAACCTTACGGGTAACCGTAACTCTCGGTCACCTTCGACTAGTTTATGACTATGAGGGCCGAAAATACTCCGAAGTCCCAGGCTTCCGGAGCTCCGAAGCCAGAAGGACTTAGCTCCTTTAGGCTTAGCATAAGGTTCCTAGGTGTTGGTCATATGGTTTCTCTCGAACAGATCTCATCCATTCATCTTCCAGAAGAAGGGATCTTCCCTTCCAAGACTTAAATCTCTCTATCGTCCCTGAGCTTCATCATGAAACTGTTAAGTACTTGGGCATGATATCCCAATAACACAACAAGGAGTCTGATGGGGATAGTGTCTTTAAACGGACAGGGCCAGATTGACGCAATACTTTCTATGTTAGTCATCCTAGAGGTTTATGTCCCAAGGCACCTTGAAGGCTAGGTTGGGGCACATAGACAATCAATCAGAAGCATAAGTTCACAAGAAGACAAACACATGCAAGTAACTTAACCATTTCAATATAGAAACCATTTATAGATATATAAATACATGCATGTATCCATTATTCCCAGTTTAATGCATATAGTATGAAAACACTTATTAGAACCAGATAATGTGAAGTGACTGTTGAAAGGGGTGCTCGTTTCCACCCAACCATAGGCTCAGTGACTCCTAACAGATTTACCACTAGCCACCCCTGAGTTAGACCACGATGCTCTAAGATATAATTCTTTCTTTTGGCTCAATGACAGTAGGGACAGAGGTTAATATCCTCCTCCTGCAGGATCTTGGAAATGGTTTTAACTATACCAAGCAAGGAGGACCACCTGAGTACTTCCTCAGTCACTCAACAGCCCCGTTTACTAGCTTGTATCATAACCCTGTTAGCCATTTCCTGCGACTAGGACACACTCATTTCTTAGTTCTTCCTTGAACCCAAGAGCTTAGTCTCTCATCTTTGCACTCTTCGCAGGCCTTCCTCTGCCACCATGCCTTCCTTTCTTTCCTTCTTCAGCAAGATTGCGTGTGGCCCGAATTCTCAGTCTGTGGTCAGGTCTGGAAGCCTTACAAATAGGTGTTCTGCACCATCCCTCATTAACTCTTAAAGATTTCTTCCCACCTACCAACTTGACTGTAATTCATTTCTAGGTCAGAGGGTTGTTCTGATCCTGAGAAATTAAATCCAGCAAAGTACTGATCTGGTGGAGGTTAACGCAACCATTCCCGGTCCCCTCCACCATCTCTTTCATAGCATTTGTGGTCTCTCTTAGCATACCCCCTTTCCAACAGTCATGCAACACTTATCCATTTTCTAGTAAATAAAATAATTTACATTCATCGACCTTTTATACAAAGTTCCATCAAATCAAACATTCACACATATTGAAGTTTCCATAGTCTCTTGGCCAATATAGTTATATTTACAAACTAGGGGAAACAAGGTGTTACAGAAGGTTTGTAGTTCGGGTCTTTTCCAATTCAACCTATTTCTCCTTGGCTTCCTTTTTCTTCCTCTTCTGGAATCTCTCTTCGGCCTCTTCAACTTTCCTTGCTCGTTCTGCTTCATTTTCCCTCCTTTTCTCTTCTTCTGATTTCATCCTTTCTTTATCTTTGAGAAACAGGGATTTAAATTTTTCTAGCCTCAGGATTCTATCTTGATATTCCTCTTTCCTTATTTGTTCTCGGGTTGCTTCGGTGGTGAGCCTTTCTACCACTTCTTCAAAACTTAAAGCTCCCTGAAAGACAACTTCAACTAACCTGGATTCATGCATGGTCTGCTATGCTAATTTAACAACCTTCATGTGTTCATAAACCATGTTTTGAGGATCATGAGATTTGGTCTCTTCGATATAAAGACACAATTCATTTAGAATTTTTTGTTCCTTTTATGCTTGCTTCTTGTTCCGTAGAGAGTATGAGCCTATATGAAGGGGGAAAGTATGCCAATACCTTTTGTTCTTTTCTGATAGATAAGAAGTGGATCCCTTCTCCACAGTCTGATATGTTATTTCTTTGGCCAGTAACGTATTGGGCACATACTTGGGTAGCAAGTGTGGCGGTCCTATGGCCCCAAAAATCCTGAAAAAGGTATAGTATTTCTTCATATACCAGTCTCCAATCCCCCTTAGGGATTTGATAGCACGTGGAGAAATCCTATGTGGGAAAATACCAATATGGCCTTGTTCAAGGGGGCAAGGAAATAGTCACAGATCTCGTAAATATGTTCCTTGCAGTTGAATTCCCATAATCGAGAAAACTATAAATGGATTGGGATTTGATCTAGGGTCCAAGCCCAACTAAAGGTAGGGAAACCCATTTCATTCTGAAATGGGTGCTAGTTTCCTCGCCATAGAGTTTGTAGATGATTGTGTTCATCATTCTGTAAGGGATTTTCAAGTATCGTGTTGGGACATTCCTTTCCCCTTTTTTCACTGGCCATTCTTCATTGAAGAACCAATCTTCCATCAAGGTCTCGAAATATTTGTGCTCGACCCCAAACTTGTCCAGGAGCGATTCATTTAGAGAAACTATGGGTTCCACGGTCTTGTATCTTGTTTGGACATCTTCCACTTTGAGTGACGTAATTGAGAGGCCTGAAGGATTAACTATTAATCTTGTATCCTTCAGCATATGTGCAAAACACCATCTGGCAGTGTCGTTGTAAGGGAAGAGCTTTGGGTGAGCAACTATCGTGTGAATGTTTCTTTTGAGAATGTTCACGTAGTTGTTGATGTCCGGGTCATCAGGTGGAAACCCTTCATTATGGAACATATACAAAATCTCAACATAACTAAGGTAGTGCTCCATCCCATCGTGGTTGTTTGTATCAGAAACATTGAAGGATTCTGGGACTGAGGCAGGAACAGGTGCCTCGAAGGTTTGGATTTTTCTATTCCTTGTCAACATCTGAGACATTTTTTTACCACCTGCGTAAAACATAAAATTGAGCAATTAAGAGCATGGCTATAGTGATATAGATAACAACTACCAAATGATGCGTTAAAAACTTCCTCGTAGAACAGAGATAGTAATAAATGGAGCAAGAGGTCAGACCTTCGTCGTTGCAGTGCCTATCTTCCTTAGTGAGAATATGGACAAGTGAGAAAAGATTAAGTCTCAATAATGTTTAAACATTCCCAAATTCCCTCCAAACCTGGGTGCAATTAATGAAGAAGTGTGTTACAACTTAGACTCGGTTAGAGGAGTACACGATGATATGAATGTAGTCGCAGGAAGTTAAGAGGTTATGACCGTTAACTATATCACCAGAGGAGCAGGGATGATGGAAGGACAAGATTGTCGAAATTTCATCGTCGTCGAAAGTTTTTGGTGGTAAGATATGTTGACAAGGATGGTGGATGATCCTCCGATGACGACAACTTTTAAACATATCATTTAATCTCAATGAGAGTACTTAAGGGTTCGTAATAAGATTTTAATATTCACCGATGCAATCACTCAACACAAATATTCTCCTTAATCGTAGTGATAAGATGATATTGTAATCATGTGGGCCAGGTAGAGGATGGTTTGGATCTAACGGTCATGAAGTAGTCAGTGATTTCCAAGTTGATCTTAACCGTAGGATGAGTTAAAGATTGGTCATCAATGCCCTGTGTGAAAAGTGTTGTTGTATGCAACGTGTGGAGGTGAGGCAGATGTACACCTAAAGTTTTTATCGATGATGAAAGATTTCTCCGAAAAGAACCTGGGAGCGAGAGAGGTTGCGTGACTTGAATGGAAACGGAGCCTGCGTGAGAAATCATGTTGACGCGGCTTCAGGATCCCATCCTGGCGTGCCTCTTGGATTATGACTTGGCCTTGCAAAAGGGGTGCGTCATCATCAGAAATTTGTAAGAAGGCATACAAATGATTACTTGGATCGTTGTTTCCTCGGTGATGACATTATGAGGAGTCATCGTCGGGATTTTGAAAGTGAAGGAAGTATAGATCGGGGAAAAGGCGCGACGACGAAAATACAAAGAACAAGGTTGAGTGAATGAAAAATGGAGGAATAAATCCCAAGTAACCATGTACGAAGAGTGCATGATGATGAACTTGAAGACTAGTGAAGAATTTATTTGTTTTGGTTCGGTTGGCCCTACGCAAGAGATTTGGTTTGTAGGTGAATAAATAACCAAGTGAGTAAAGCGCAGTACCTTGTAAAAATTTGGTAGTATGAGCCTCCACCTAAACTGATAGATTTGGTGGGGTTGTTGTGATCTCACAACAAGCAGGTGGTGTTGTCAGTGGACACATGGAAAATCCAGGGAAAGAGCATTGGAAATGGGTGCTTCAGTATCTTAGAGGCACGACAAGTATCACCTATAGTGGTTGCAATGATTTAGTCCGTGGTTATGTTGATTCATAACTTGCAGGAAACTTGGACAAGAGGAGATCTACCTTAGGTTATGCCTTGCATGAATGCAAGGATCTATTGGGTAAGTTTGGAAAAGTGTAGGATAAGGTGTTATGTTGTGGTCAAAGTGTTTCCCATTTGATTAACAGTCCAACGTATCAAAATGGGACAAGGAATAATTTTTTAAGACAAGTTATTGATGGAAGTGGAGTGATCCATACTCGAGCAAATTGTGCACACATGTTCACGAAACCAATATTGTTAGAAAAATTGTGGTGGTGTTTGGCTTCTCTTGGCTTGCAGGAAAGGTGATGAATAAATTTGGGCATGATATATCAGGTATATTGTTGTCAAGGTTGAGATTGTTGAAATGTGTCAACTAATTTCCTATGATTGTTGGGATATGGGCGAATTTCTTGGCTCTTACTACTCTGCAGTTAGTTAAAACAAATCAACAAAACATAGAATATGGACATGCATAATTATTTGATCAGTTTTTGTAACTATTTGATCAGTTTGTGTAACTGTTTGATAGATGTTGTATATCTATGCATTCTCGTAGAGGAAAAATAGAGTGTGGAATGAGTGTAAGAAAGATTGTAAGCGATTGTTTGGTTGTTGTAAATCTCCCTTGATGGATAAGAATACCGATTATCATTGCCCAACGAAAATTTCCCTTTTGAAAGGTTTTACCACGTAAACATTGTGTTCATTGTGTGATTTCTGCCATTAAAATCTTATTTTTTTTATGCTTCGGCTGCCCAACTTGTCTTACTATCATATTTTAAGTATAAAGAAAATTCCACAGTTGGGTTAAATTTTCATTTCAAGTTCAATGCTTATTGAAGGCGTTGTTTAAATTGAACAATTAAATCACTCTATTTCCGATTGTCTTGGTCCGAATCCTATAAACAAAGGGCTCCTCAATTCAATCATTTTATCGTGCATACTAATTCAAAATTCATAAATCATACTTCTATTGCAATTTTGAATGAATAAAATTGGAGATTTGACACTATTACAATTTCAAACATGAGATTTGGATCAATATCCTCCCAGAAAATTTTGATGAAAATAACGTTCAAAGAATAAAATTGAAGATTTGACACTATTACAATTTCAAACATGAGATTGGAACAATATCCTCCCTGAAAATTTTAATGAAAATAACATTAGAGTTAACCTAAACACATCGAATTTAACACATTATATTTTATATCTATATTAACTATTTATTGCTTCATAAATATTACATTAATTAATGAGATTTCTGTGGTAAGAAGTGTTTTCAGAGGTGTTCGAAGAGATCATAGTATTTTCATTTTCAATAAAATGTTGATGTTTCAGATTCATATTATGATCCATCTTCTTAACAAGAAGATGGATCATGATATGAATCCGAAACAAGAAGATGAATCATGATATGAATCCGAAACTTAGACATTCCATTGCAGTACTGTGGTCTCTCGGAACACTCCTGAAAATATTACAATATTTGGCTGGTTCCTCACAAATTAAATAGAGACCTCCTCACACATTCTATCAATGATGCACTTATATCTGAATTGCATTATCTTCGTCAAGATGCGCCTAGGGGAACTCCGAACCACAAGTTTACCTAACCCGAAATATAAAAGAAGAGGTGGGCATGACGTAAGAACTTACCAAACACGGAGAGAGGTTCCTGGTCGAACTACTTACCAAACACCGAGAGAGGTGCCTGGTCGAACTTACCAAACCCTAGACCTAGGCCCT
>JASDQU010012146.1:17399-32556 GCA_032191745.1 Picea mariana | reverse complement strand
CTGTGGAAAACCAGAAGGATGGTTGCATTCATAATATGCCAACAGCCAGGATGAATTATGAAATAGAATTTCATCTTTTGGGGACAAAGTTGAATTCCCTTTTGAACTAATTGGAGTTCCTAAATGAATTATTTTATGTTTTCTCATGATAATTGCATGTGGGTGATGTAGATGAGATGATGTTGATTAAAGTTAGAATTTTGACTACAAAGAGTAGCTCGAGGAAGATGTTGATTGGAAATCTCTGAGGGCAGTTGGAACTCCGGGAGCCACGGTGCTCTGAGACTTCATGAGTCGGCCTGTTGCTGAAGCCCAAGGAAAGTGAGGTGTAGCAGCCGATGGACTATGTGACAGTGAAGGTGTACCCTCCTGGGGTAGGACAGGCATGTGGGGGAATGAGAGACCATTGGTTGGAGTGTTTTTGAGGTTTGGTACCTTGGTCTAGACCATGTTTATGTGGAAGGTCTTATCAATCAAAAGATAAGTATCAATTCTCTATTTATTGTATGTTGTGTATCTTGTATAAAGGTTATAATGTTATTAGAATTGCCTCTATATACATATATATACATTGCATATATGCTTGCATTACCTGCATCCGTGACTGTACATAATGTGTTTCATATTTCATTGCTTAAGAAATATATACCTTATGCTAATCATGTAGTCGATTGGAATGTGATTCAAGTGGAGCAAGAAGGTGTTTTGCAGGTGCATCCTATGTGCATATTGGACTCGAAAGAGAAAATAGCTCTGAAATCGAGCCATAGGGCTTATAAAGGTCCAGTGAACCGGGTACGATCCTGAGGACGCGACAAGGAAGCATGAAGATGCTATGCGGGCAGAATATCCGCATCTTTTTGAAGATTTTGGAAATCTTGTTGATGTTGTGTAAAGAGTTGCACTGAGGACAATACAAAAATAAGGGGAGGGGATTGTAATATCCTCAAGAATGAGCCATAGTTGTATTTATGAATTGTAAACATGTTTTGTAGGCTGGTGAGCCGAGTATTGATAAGATGGTGGAATTATGTGTTTATTAGGCCGGAGAGCCTAAGTGTTAAGGGCCATGAGCCTATTTTTGTATATGTAATTATACAGATCATTAATAAATATTAAACATCGTTGCGTGCAGACCAACCATGAAGAAAGAGTGATGGGGGACTAATCTTCCACTAGATAGGGTGAGGGAGGGGGCTAAGTGTCTAGGCCTNAGGAAGACAAGTGTCGACCTGGGCGCATGAAGTTAAAGCTGGGAAAACCATCATGTTAGGGGGTTCGCTTTCCATTCTCGATCCACTGTCTAACCGTGAACCAGGGGAATCCATCACAGATCTCTAGAACCAGTCACCGATGAGTCAAATTGTGTTGGGGGTTCACTTCCCGTTGAGTGTGACTCCCATCCTTGCATCTGGACGAGTTTTGAGATCCTTCACCTTTGCGTTTTCACTCTTGCGAGGTTAGTCACATTGAAACCATTGAAAACTGAGGGACTGATCTGTGTCTCCTATGAAGTCTGAGCACCCTGTAATTGTTTGAGCCGTGTGGTGTCATAATTGTTGGTTGTTGTGGCCACGCAGTTCCTTGACTGAGTGTGGCCTGTTGTCGTCGATTTTTTCTTACTGAGCCTTGTTATGTCTAGTGTATGACTGTTACCGTTTTGGGTGTCCATACCCATTTTCCCTTTTGTTTTTGCTTTCACTCATACCTAGCTGTAGCTGAGTCGAAGATTGGCTGAAGAGGTAGGTTGCTAGGCCTGTGAGAAACTCTCCCAGGCAAGAGAGTTTGTTGGGAAGTGAGTTATCCTGGAAGGGAGTCCCATAGCAACTATATTACTCCAAGACTTCTGGTCCAGCCTGTTGTTGAAGCCCAAGCTAAGGGAGGTGTAATAGTCGATGGACTTGTATTAGTGAAGGTGTACCCTCCTAGGGTGGAGCAGGCGTGTGGGGAATGAGGGTCTGTGGGTTGTGGGCGTAAGTGGCTCCTGGGATAAAAGATCCTTCCTGTGTTTTGTGCAACTTCCCTATTGACCTTGCCTAGTCTAGGAATCCCTTGTCCGGTGGAGCTTAGTCCCAGCTCAGGTGGAGCATGATGAGCAGTGTGGTCTATGGCTGGGAGGTTCATGGAAGGTCTGCACGCAATTGGTGGTATTCTAATAAAAGATAAGTATCTCTTTTATATTAATTTACATGTTGTGTAATGGTACATATGTTGTAATTGATGAATATTGTCTGTGTATGTTGTATATGTTGCATGTGTAGGCTTACTGTTATTTCCGCAATAATATGTTATATATATGTAGAATAGTCATTCTATGTTTATATGGATGTGTATGTTTTTTCACAAGTATCTTTGTGTGGCATATCCCAGTAGTTTAAGGCTAGAGTTGTCACGGATCATAGCTAAATGTACAAAATAAGGTATTTTGCAGGTAGCATTGCCCCGGTGGTGGAGTTGTAGGTCGGGGGATGTTACATATTGCTATGCTCCAAAATGACTCCAAACTCTCTCGGAATGTATATAGGGCCACTAGAACCCTCCTGGAAAAGTCTCAGGCTAAATGGTGAAGTTCTGACCCTCCAAATGAGAAAACCCCTAACCGGTTTGCGCCGTCCTAGATGACTAAAGTCCCAGTATTTCGGCCTCTCTCCTAGAGACCTCCAACTACTACAAAAATCACTAAGATGATAGATCGGGGCAATGTAACCCCATTGGTGAAGTCTCAAGATGAAAAATGAATATCTAAGCTACCAAATGATTGAAACCTCCTTCTGCAGTGCGTCCCTCTCTTCTCCAATGCGTGTCAAACTCTAGGAAATAATCCGATAGATAAACCTCATCCTGAATAGGATAGAAATGATGTCCTAGGCCATATAAAGAATACCCAAATGTTCCTTTTCCCAAGATCCTTCTCCTCTATTCAAATCGAACTGATCTCTACAAGGTGATGCGCCCTCCTACTGGAAACCCCCTTAGGTTGTGCATTGTTTCTCCTCTGCCAATGGATATGATCTTTGTAGTGTTGTAGAATGGTGTGGGAGGAATGTTGCACCTCCGAGACCAAGCTTGGATCAATGAAGGTGGAATATTTCACCACCGAGTTGATCTCTAGGGTTTTAGTCTCAAAACCCTCAAAATTTCTTGTGCTCAAGAGCCCAAATGAAAAATATGATAATACTCTAGAATGCTTAGAAGTGTGCCCTTCCTTTCTTTTATACTCGTGGTCTATTCCTTTGTTGATTTATTTAACCCCTAGGGTTAGCTCCTAGCTTTTCTCCACGTGCTCTTTTCTTTCATTAAGTTACCTTTTTCCTCCTAAAGTCAACTCAATAATATAACGTTGTGCTTAAGCAATGGCTTTTGGTTGAATTTGTCCCCATGATGCATGAGACTATAATCTAGTGGGGACAACTAGACTACTGAGTCTCTCCAAACCTCTTCATCAAGAGGTGGGAGACATTACAGTTGCAAGTCTGTTTACAGATTGAAGAAAGGTGTTGATGATAAAGTTGAAAGGTATAAAGCTAGCCTGGTAGAAAAAGGGTATTGATTTCCATGAAATATTTTCACCAATTGTTAAGCTTGTTTCAATTCGTGTTGTTTTAGCACTGGTTGGTTTACTTGATCTTGAGTTAGAGCAGCTAGATGTTAAAACAACGTTTTTACATGGAGATTTGGATGAAGAAATATATATGGAACAACCAGAAGGGTTTGTTCAGGATCACAGCAAAAGGTTTGTTTACAAACTCAAGAAGTCATTGTATGGCCTAAGGCAGTCTCCCAGTCAATGGTACAAGAAGTTTGATTCCTTCATGGTGAGCCAAAATTTTACAAGAAGTGAATATGATCATTGTGTTTACTTTAAAAAGTTGGAAAATGGCATATTCATTATTTTGGTGTTATATGTTGATGATATGCTTGTAGCAAGAAAAAGCATAGTTTAAATCAATAGGTTAAAGGCTCAGTTAGCTAGGACGTTTGATATGAAGGATTAGGAACAATAAAACAAATCTTGGGCATGGAGATGCACAGAGATAGGAAAAATGGTAAGTTGTGGTTATCACAATAGAAGTATGTGGAGAAAATACTTATGAGATTCAGTATGACTAATTTGAAACCATTAAAGATCCTTTGGCTTCCCTTTTTAAGATTTCTTCAAGTTTATGACCTAGCAAAGACTCAGGCTGAATGGTGAAGTTCTAACCCTCCAAATGCGCAAACCCCTAACCGGTTTGTGTCATCCTGGATGACTGAAGTCCCGGTATTTCGACCTCTCTCCAAGAGACATCCAACTACTACAAAAATCACTAAGATGATAGATCAGGGCAATGTAACCCCACTGGTGAAGTCTCAAGCTGAAAAATGAAGATCTAAGCTACCAAATGATTGAAACCTCCTTCTACAATGCGCCCCTCTCTTCTCTAACTCGTGTCAAACTCTAGGAAATAATCTGATAGATAAACCTCCTCTTGAATAGGCTAGAAATGATGTCCTAGGCCATACAAAGAATACCCAAATGTTCATTTTCCCAAGATCCTTCTCCTCTATTCAAATCGAACTGATCTCTACAAGGTGATGCACCCTCCTGCTGGAAACCCCCTTAGGTTAGGTATTGTTTCTCCTCTGCCAATGGATATGATCTTTGTAGTGTTGTAGAATGGTATGGGAGGAATGTTGCACGTCCGGGACCAAGCTTGGATCAATGAAGGTGAAATATTTCACCACCGAGTTGATCTCTAGGGTTTTAGTCTCAAAACCCTCAAAATTTCTTGTGCTCAAGAGCCCAAATGAAAAATATGATAATACTCCATAATGCTTAGAAGTGCACCGTTCCTTTCTTTTATACTTGTGGTCTATTCCTTTGTTGAGTTATTTAACCCCTAGGGTTAGCTCCTAGATTTTCTCCACATGTTATTTTCTTTCATTAAGTTACATTTTTCCTCCTAAAGTCAACTCAATAATATAACGTTGTGCTTAAGTAATGGCTTCTGGTTGAATTTGTCCCCATGATGCATGAGAATATAATCTAGTGGGGACAACTAGACTACTGAGTCTCTCCAAACCTCTTCATCAAGAGGTGGGGGACATTTCAGTTGCAAGTGTGTTTACAAATTGAAGAAAGGTGTTGATGATAAAGTTGAAAGGTATAAAGCTAGCCTGGTAGCAAAAGGGTATCGATTTCCATGAAATATTTTCACCAGTTGTTAAGCTTGTTTCAATTCGTGTTGTTTTAACACTAGCTGGTTTGCTTGATCTTGAGTTAGAGCAACTAGATGTTAAAACAACATTTTTACATGGAGATTTGGATGAAGAAATATATATGGAACAACCAGAAGGGTTTGTTCAAGATCGCAATAAAAGGTTTGTTTGCAAACTCAAGAAGTCATTGTATGGCCTGAGGCAGTCTCCTAGGAAATGGTACAAGAACTTTGATTCCTTCATGGTGAGCCAAAGTTTTACAAGTAGTGAATATGATCATTGTGTTTACTTTAAAAAGTTGGAAAATGGCATATTCATTATTTTGGTGATATATGTTGACGATATGCTTGTAGCAAGAAAAAACATGGTTTAAATCAATAGGTTAAAGGCTCAGTTGGCTAGGACGTTTGATATGAAGGACTAGGAACAATAAAACAAATCTTGGGCATGGAGATGCACAGAGACAGGAAAAATGGTAAGGTGTGGTTATCACAATAGAAGTATGTGGAGAAAATACTTATGAGCTTTAGTATGACTAATTTGAAACCAGTAAAGATCCTTTGGCTTCCCTTTTTAAGATTTCTTCAAGTTTATGACCTAGCAATGATGAATAAAAGGAATATATGTCTCTTGTACCATATGCTAATGCAGTAGGAATTTTGATGTATGTGATGGTAAGTACTAGACCAGATATTTCACATGCAATTGGTATTGTCAGCAGATACATGGAAAATCCAGGTAAAGAGCATTGGGAAACAGTGAAATGGGTGCTTCGGTATCTTAGGGGCACAAGTAATTATTGTATCACCTATAATGGTTGCAGTGATTTATTTTTTGGTTATTTCAATTCATATTTTGTAGGGGACTTGGAAAAAAGGAGATCCACTACAGGATATGTCTTTACTCTTGCAGGTGGACCTGTTAGTTGGATGTCAAAGATTCAAAACATAGTTGCTTTATCCACTACTGAGGAAGAATATATAGTTGTCTCATATGCTTGCAAGGAGGTAATTTGGTTTAAAGGTTTGTTGGGTGATCTTGGAAGGATGTAGGACAAGGTGAAACTATTCTGTGATAGTCAAAGTGTTATTCAATTAGCTAAAAATCCATCTTATCACAGTAAGAAAAATCATATTCCTATTAAATACCATTTTGTAAAATAGGTTATTGATGAAGGTGGAGTGGCTCTAGAAAAGGTCCATACAAAAGAAAATCGTGCAGACATGTTCATGAAACCGGTATTGTTAGAGAAGTTGTGGTGGTGTTTGGCTTCTCTTGGCTTGCAGGAAAGGTGATGAATAAATTTGGGCATGATATATCAGGTAAAGTTTTGTCATGGTGGAGATTGTTGAAATGTGCCAACTAATTTACCATGATTATTTGGATATGGGTGGATTTCTTGGCTCTTACTATTCTGCAGTTAGTTGAACCAAGTTAACTAAAAAATAGAATATGGATAGGTGTAACTATTTGATCAGTTTGTGTAATTGTTTGATAGATGCTATATATCTTTGTATGCACGTAGAGGCAAATGTAGAGAGTGAGATGAGTGTGATGAAATGGTTGTAAGAATGTGTTTGGTTGTTGTAATTCTCCCTTGAACAATAATAACTTTGATTATTATTACCCCATGGATGTTTCCTTTCAAAAGGTTTTACCACGTAAATCGTTGTGTTCTTTGTGTGTGTGATTGTTGTTTTTTCATTTTCCATTAAATCATGTTGTATTTATGTTTTTGCTACCTAACACCAAGATCATGGCAACCATCATTGAATAAAAGTTGCACTGCCTCTTCTATAGGTGCCCAAATCGTTGCCTGCAAATATTGAGAATCCATTTATGTTATTAGATAACTTATTTCTACTGAACAATGATCCAAAAAAGTGGCCTCTAGAAGGATAGAAACACAATAAAACAAGTAAAAATAACCTACAGGAAGAAAAAAAAAATGGAAGATGAAAATTACCCACATTCCAAAACTCTGTCGCTTCTAGATATGTCAAGCCCATGATTTCAACGAACTGAATAGTTATGCTTTCACGGACGGTCATGGTTTTGACTTTGAGATAATTGTAACTACTTGTCGGGATGATGGATATATACACTTCATATGGAAATCATCCCCACACACCCCTAATAATCATCAAAAAAATATTTATATAAGATGAAGATAGTGGTCAGGCAATTGGAAGTATAATAGATCTTGATACATAGTAATAATAAATATGGATACGATCATACGTATTACTTTAGTTTTACAAATCCAAATATATGAAATAATAAAGATGGATATGGACTAGATTTGTCTTTATGGGTCGAATCACAACTGATCGTGATTCAGTGTATTAATGGCAGGGAGGGACAAACCTATAAGAGATATTGAATCATTGTATAATGGTAGGTCGAATCACAACTGATCGTGATTCAGTGTATTAATGGCAGGGAGGGACAAACCTACAAGAGATATTGAATCATTGTATAATGGTAGGGAGGGAAGGCCGAGGAACGACACATTTTCATGATTCCTTTAAATTATTTTTTAATAAATATATTTATTTTTATTAAAGCACGACAGGTTGGTTTAATGACTTAATGGGTATTCAATGCATTTTAATATCACACTTTAAATATATATGTTGTGGAACTCCGCCGCCAAGCTTTCAATAACAGATCAAAGTTTATCACCAATCAAAATTTAAATAAACAAAATTATTTATATTTTTTAAATAAATAAAATACAAATTATATATGAAACTTTAACTAAAATGAAAATATTCAAAATTCAAATCTTAACTATATGAGGTCAATGTGATACTCATCGTTATAGTGCCCTGGTGGGACTAATAAGATGTATGAGTATCATACATTTATTGAATATTGTATGTCATAGTCTTTCATTTATGAAAATTGTTAGTCGATTAAATTATAAAAATATTCAAAATTCAAATCTTAATTAATATAAGGTTAATGTGATACTCATCACTATAGTGTCCTGGTGGGACTAATAAGATGTATGAGTATCAGACATTTATTGAATATTGTATGTTATAGTTTTTCATTTATGAAAATTGTTAGTCGATTAAATTATTAGTCTCTGTCGTAGGCATAGAGGGACTATAGCAATCGATAATTTGTTGACCTCGTATTAGATTGTTCATTGACCACAAATATTTCCATATTATCTATTGTTGGAACCAGGGCACTGAAAACACCTATTTGTATATAATAAAAAGTACCATATTTGTCATGATCCGATTGGACAACAGATTGGAGGTCTTATTGTCGGCTTCATTATTCCCAATGTTATATATGTTGGCATATCCAAAGTATTTCATCATATATGGTCTTTTTGAATCACATATTTTCTTATGAATTGGTCGAAGGTGGACTAATGCTAGCATTAGTTCGAATGTTTGCTTTAGCATTTTCTGCTAGCTAGAATACATTCTCTAGCATATTACTATGTGTGATTTTTGCTTTAATCTTGCGTGCTTCGAGAGAACAGGCATGTCATGCTGCATTTTTTCTTAAATGTTTGCACAGGACTACACCCTTCGACGGTTCTGACAGTATTAAGTGTTTATCTTACAGGTCTGGAAATCTTAAATGTTTATTGTACAGAGGCGTTGCAATACAGTTTCGTTCCATTTTTTTGATGGTGTTGTTTGCAGTGAAATTGTGTTGAATTGTTCTCCATCGGCATCAGTGGTTCAGTGGTCGATTCCCTACCATAGGCATAGAGGGACTATACTGATCGATAATTCGTTGACCTCGTATTAGATTGTCCATTGACCACAAATATTTCCATATTATCTATTGTTGGAACCAGGGAACTGAAAACATCGATTTTTATATAATAAAAAGTACCATNAAGTATTTCATCGTATATGGTCTTTTTGAATCATATATTTTCTTATGCATTGGTCGAATGTGGATTAATGCTAGCATTAGTTTGAATGTTTGCTTTAGCATTTTCTGCTAGCTAGAATACATTCTCTAGCATATTGCTATGTGTGATTTTTTCTTTATTCTTGCGTGCTTCGAGAGAACAAGCATGCCACGCTGCATTTTTTCTTAAATGTTTGCACAGGACTACGCCCTTCGACGGTTCTGACAGTCTTAAGTGTTTACCTAACAAATCTGGCAATCTTAAATGTTTATTGTACAGAGGCATTGCAATACAGTTTCGTTCCATTTTTTTGATGGTGTTGTTTGCAGTGAAATTGTGTTGAATTGTTCTCCACTGGCATCAGTGGTTCAATGGTCGATGCTTGTTCATTGGTTCGTTCCATGATCCTTGTTCTTGTTTGATTCAAATTTGCAAAGTTGAGGTCCTGCAGTTGCAGTTGGACCTCTTCGTGGTTGTTCACTGGTTTGTTGTTCTTCAACTTTGCAAGTTGTTGGACCTGTTGTTGCGGCTTGCAGTTTTTGGGGCTGAGCTTTTGTCATCCCTCGTTGACGGGTAAGTTTATGTGTCATCGTTTCATTGGGAATTTTCAATGGTGGGAGTCCCTACCTTGAAATTTTGTTGCAGACCATCTTTCTTTGTTCTCTTAATTTATGTTCTTGGAAACCATGCGTCTTCATATGTCGGCTGCCATGTCCATAGCTATTTCGAAAATTGCAATGCAGAGGGGTTTTCGAAAAGTAGTTCGGAGCTATCACAAGAGGGAACCATCCGTCATGGTGTAGACGCAGGGAATGCTTTTATTTTGTGGGTCGAAAAACTGCATCCAGTTGTTGCCTTTGTCCTATCCTTTGTATTTTGCAGAAATTTTTTTTGGCTCTAAGAAGCTTGTAGGATGCACTTCATGAATAGGTTCAAATCGATCTTTCGGCTGAGTAAATTTATGGTGTTATTTATTTGCATTGTTTATTTTTGTTTGGTTCGATTTCCAGTGTGGGTTTGTTTTCTTGTCATCTACTATGGGGACTAGGGGGGATTGAAGTTGACAAGAAGAAGGTTGAAAGATACATACGGGGATTAGTACCCAGTTCTGCACTTGTAGTTTTCCTATTTTGCTTTCCTATTTTTTTTCCTACTTTTATTCTTTTTTCTCCTTTTCTCTGTTTTCATGCAAACTGAAAGTATCTAACAAACAACTTCAAAATGACAGTTCAAAAGATGAAAGAAGTAATAGATGTTGACTTGTATGAAATAGATACACACTCCATTATACATGACAGCATTGACGAGGTTTTGCATAGAAATGGGCTTTTTAGATTGGATGCATTCTCGTATACTGTAGGGGATTGTCTTTTCGATGCATTTTAGGTTCTACTGCATCTCCATTATTCCTCGAACGACCTGCGTAATGGATTGATAGATTATTTCCTGGGTTGTTTAAAAAATGGCAATGTTGAGGCATTGGAGTCGTATGAACACGAACTGGAATCTGATTTTATTCGGCAATTGCATGGAATAAATGATGTCGCTGCGTATTTTTCAAAGATGTGGTTGTCTGCATCTCCAATTCTACCTGCACGTGAGAGGGACTTTGGGGAGATACATTTTGTATACGATGGTTGTCTAACTGGCTCAATATATCAATTGGAATATGGTCATTGACAAGAAAAACAAGACATCTACTATTCAACAAAACTGCATCTGACAATCCATATTGCATCTTGTTCCATGATGTCAATGTTGTCAGTGGTCATTATGAACCACTACTGTACAAAAAAATGTCCATCTGCAATGTTGAATAAGCTCATATTTACTTGTCCCTCATTTCCAAAGACCTTGAATCGCAGTGGAAACGGATTATGCATCGCATAGAATGCCATGGTTTATAGCTAGCAACAACTTTTGTGTCTTGCTGTGGAGATAGTATGTTCAATGAAATTTGTTGTTTGGTAGAAGTGGAGTTCGATGTGCAGTTACTGCGGCTTTACACTGTATAGTCCTTTTGCAATGCAATTATAGGCGATAACCAATAGGCTTTTAAGTGCTTGCATCATCACCTTTCGCCATATCTCCTACAAAATATGTCGGCAACTGGAAGTTGGCAACAATACCTTGTAAACATGGCACTACCATATGAAAAAGGGAATGTGGAGGGTTGCAGATTCTGTTTGCAATGGTTTTCTATCATGTTCAGAGTAAATATCCAGGTTTTTTCAGCCTTGCCAGATGGCACTGTCCATTCCTGGTCCATTGATTCAAATTACGATCGAACAAAATACATCCTCTCATTGAAAACAAATACAACACATATCCATTATGAACCTCTGCTTGGACATATCAGTGGTTCAGGGTTCAATGTCCATGCTAGCCAAACCGCATTGAATTTGCATACGCGTCGCATGCTTTTTAGGGAGAATGAAACTCCTCTCGGTTGTGATATGGCCATACAGGGCTTGAACAAAAAACCCATGCGTGAAATTCATCACAGTTATGATGAGGCCATACAGGGCTTAAACAAAAATCGTAGAGTAAGTTATCACAACTTGAAAAAAGTTATGCGTAAAATTCGTCCCAATTGTGATGAGGCCATACACCACTTAAACAAAAAGCGTACACTAAGTTATGACAACCTGAATCAAAGTAAAATTCATCCCATTTTCCATCAGTTCATCGTGCCCTTGGACAAGAAATGTAGAGTAAGTTACCACAACTTGAAAACGGTCATGCGTGAGAGAAAAAAATACATTGCTACGCTTCCTTTTAGAGAGAAACTCACATATCACAATCTAAAGAAATTTGTTCGTGCACAGTAGAACAAAAATAGGTGTGGTCGCATATCCCAGAATGGTCATGCAATTGTCACATTTCATGGCCTAGAAGCAACACCATGCACTACTACCAATGAAAACCAGCAAACACTTTCTACTCATACTTCCCTGCGAAAGAAAAATGCAAGACAGATGTACATGAAACAAATTAAAGACATTCCTTCCATTGTGTGTGCAATTTGTGAACAATTGAATTTCTCAAAAAACAGTAAGTCTTTCACGCCTGATTTGCAAGCAGAATACCTCCGCTTGACAATGCACGATAAACCATTTTCCAGTGGCAAAATTTGTCTTCCATGCAAAAAGTCGCTTGAAAATGGAAAACTGCCACAATTTGCAACCCATGAGCAAATAAGATGTAATACACCACTACTAGATGTAAGTGCACTTACGGAACTTGAGGAGAGACTTGTGTCTCTACGAATTGCATTTGCACAAATCAGGCCTTGGGGCTATAAATGACCCCAGATGGGCTTAACAGGATCAATTATTAATGTGCATGTTCAACTAGATGTTGTGCAAAAGGCCTTGCCACAATTCATTAGCGATACAATGACAATTGTCGTGGCTCTGAAAAGACGCTTGCGATACAAAAATGCCTATCCGACAGGCAAAGTGCGTGTGCATGTTGTTATGAAAGCATTAAAGGAATTATGTTCCAAGGCCCTGTACAAAGCACAAAACATTTGTATAAATGAGAATTGGAACAGTGTTCTTGTAGAAGAGGATGCCAACTCTGCAGAGACTCTCGAAAATGCTAGTGAATTTGATACAAGTGATGAATCAGAGAATGAAACACCTGCTAAGACATTGGTGCATGGATTCATTGATTCACAGTGCATTTGTGACTTGCAAGACAAGATTGTCAAAATTTTACCTGTTGAGGGGCAGCGTCCACTTGGAATATTCAAGGAAAAATTCGTTGAGGAAATGAAATTTCCAACAATCTTCTATGGAGATCCATGTGCCACTGACATTACAGAATGATTTAGTTATCATAAAATAGTTCGATCAGAGCTGCTACATTCAAGCGGTGACTTCTCCTGTCACATAACAAATTTGTTTTTCAAAACAATGTGCATAATAATAGAGCAAGTTCTCTCCTGCATGTGGGTCCGAATAAGAAAAGGCCATTTACAAGGAAGAAAGTTGTTGGCCAAGGATGTCAAGTACAAAGTGAACCTAGAAAAAATTATGAAATCCGATATTGGATACATAGATTTCAAAAACATTCGCACCTCTCCTGATTAATTGCAACAAAACAAAAAAACTATTTTTGCAACGATCTGGCAATTGGGCCTGCCAACATTTTTCATCACATTTACAAGTTCAGAGCATTGCTTGGATCCATTGGTAGTTGTTGTATCTGACCTGCATAGGAACATGAAATGTAAAAAACAAATCGATACACTAGAAAACAATCGCATTGACTATCTCATAAGAAAAGACCTAGTTACATGTACTTGCTACTATAGACATAGAATAAATGCTTTGAGACAGTTGATATGCCATGATGAAACGTTTTTCGGAAAATTATCTGACTACTTTTTTGTGACTGAATTCCAGAATAGGGGAAATGAACATGACCACGCACTGTTGTGGATAGAGGGTGCACCAGTCTATGGAGCTGACAACAACTCAGAGATCAAACAATTTGTAGAGAAATACATAACATGCAACACGGATCATTTGGATCCAGAACTTGCCAAATTTCATAGACATTACCATACAAGAAGTTGTATAAAATGAAAAAACTTGCATTGCAGATACAACTTTCCCGTGCCACCAATGAGAGCTACAAGAATCATAGAGCCACTTAGTTTAGAGGACAATCTTGTTGTTGAGAAATCTAAATCCTTGTTCACATTTCTAGAACAAGGAGAATTTGATGAGCTAATGAGCTTCGATGCGTTCTTGACATAGCTAAATCTATCAGAATATTAGTACATCAAAGCCATACAATGTACACTTAAGCAACCAACAGTTTTCCTTAAACGAAAACTTTCCCATATTTGGAACAACAGTTTCTCCAAGGACATGCCAGTTATGTGGAAAGCAAATAAAAAATGTGCAGTACGTGCTCAATGCATATGCTGCAACATCCTACTGTACCTTGTATATGAAAAAGGTTGACAAATCCATGACAAGTGCATTCATAAGAATACACAAAGAACATGAAATAAGTCATATTGATGCCATACAAATTATACGCACACTTGGCAACACATTGCTTAATCTTCAACAAATGTCTACTCAGCAAGCAGTTCACATTGCACTTTCCCTGCCCCTCACTTGTAGTTCAAGAAAATGTGTCTTCATAAACACATCTCCACTTGAAAATGCACATTGGTGCTTAAACCACTGGTTTTTCTAGAACAAGAGCCTGACAATTCAGAAGACGTGTTATGTCACTCTATTGTTGATTATTACCTCCAACATCCATCTCCTATTAGGCATATCTGCTTAGCAGAATTCGTATCGCATTACAAAAAAAATGGTGCGCCCATATCAAAAATAAAAAAACCCTCTGTGATACGGTTTGTCAAATATAATAAACATGCTGACTATGAAAACTATTGTAGAGAAAAACTATTGGTGTACGTTCCTTTCGATGAAAACGAAGAGACATCAAAACATAACTTCTCTACATGAGAGGTTGCGTATGTTTCCTCTGAGACTATAGTGCACATTAATGAAGCTAGATTTACCTACAATGTTAATCCAACATGGGGTGATCTAGAAATTGCAGTTAATGAGCTAGAAAACCCTGACAATCATGAGATACATTCACAAATTGAAAAACAACCAGAACTCCTTGTGAGTCCTATGACTTACAAGCGGATTTGCCTCGTCCTCCAGCAGGTGGAGGTTAAAAACGTATCAATATTGGTTTTCAAGTCACAAAACATCCTTTCCTATTTGAAAATAATGAATACCACATAATAAGACGTCTATTGAATCGAGAACAACAAAAAAATTGTAAAGGACATTGCTCTTAAAAAACGCTTGAACATGGACACTCCTGTGCACTTATTCCTTACAGGCGGAGCAGGAATAGGCAAGACATTCACAGTGAAAGCACTATTCCAAATGTTTATACGAATATATGATTCAAACAATTCCTTTGATCCTATGAAACCAAAGGGCCTAATAGTGGCATACACAGGAAAAACTACATATAATGCAGGTGGAACAACAGTCCACTCTGCATTTTTAATGCCTT
>JASDQU010012145.1:105669-121528 GCA_032191745.1 Picea mariana | reverse complement strand
TTTTATGTTTCTTTCTCTACAATTGATCTTTGTACATGACCTTCTCATTGAATATAACATCTCTACTCCTAATTATTTTGTTATTTTCATAATCCCATAAGTGATAACCAAAATCATTAACAGTGTATCCAATAAAGGTACACTTATTGGATTTTGCCTCAAGATTTGTTCTATTTTCTTTATCAATAGGGACAAATGATTCACAACCAAAAGTCTTCAAAAAGGAATAGTTTACCTTTTTACCTATCCATGCCTCCTCTGAAATTCTACCATCCAAAGAGATTGAAGGTCCTTTGTTTATTAAGTAAACAACAATATCTACAACATATTCCCAGAACTATAAGGGCAAACCAGCATGCAATCTCATACTCCTTGCATGCTCCATGATTGTCTTGTTCATCCTTTATGACACACCATTTTATTGTGGTGTTCTTGGAACTGTCTTCTCTCTATGAATCTCATGGTATAAACATTAATCATCAAAATCCTTGCTGCAATATTCACCTCCATTGTCTAATCTGAGATACTTCAACCTTTTCCTGTCTCATTCTCAACCAAAGCTTTNAAAAAACATTGGATTTTGTCGAATGCAATAAACCCAAGTTTTTCTAGTTGCATCATAAATAATAGTAACATAATAACGAGAGCCACCAAGAGATGATACCTAAGTTGGTCCCCATACATCTCTATGCAGAAGCTCCAACCTTTCACTCTTATTTTCTTTTCCGACTCTTAAAAATCATACTCTCTTATGTTTTCCATAAACACAATGCTCAAAGAAATCCAAATCAACTTGTTTAAGATATGGAAACAAATTTATTCTGTGAAGTATCTGCATCCCCTTCTCACACATGTGTCCAAGCCTATGATTCCACAATGGTGTATCCACTCTTGTAGAAGCTAATGATATAGAAGAGTCAGTATTACCAGTACATAAATAAAATGCACCTACCTTCTCTCCTTTTTCTATCACTAATGATCCTTTGGTGACCTTCCACACCTTATTTGTAAATATGGATATACAAGCTTCACTTTCCAATTGCCCTGTTGAAATAACATTTTTCCTTAGATCTAGAACATGTCTTACCTCTTTCAACATCCATTGGTTTCCATTGCTTTTCTTTATTTTTACCTTTCCCATTCCAACAATTTTGCACGGTGAATCATCACCCAAATGAACCTGTCCAAAATCACCTTGAACATAATCTAGAAAATGTTTCCTATGGGGTGTGGCATGAAATGAAGCCCTTGAATCTACTACCCAAGAATCATAAATAATATCTAGAGAAAGAATCAAAGCATATTGTAACACATCACCTATTACATTTGATTCTTGATTTTTCTCCTAGTGTCCATCTCTTTGTTTCTTTGGATCTCTGCAATGTTTCTTCAGATGTCCTTTCTTCCCACAATTCCAACACTCTATCTTTCCAAGTCTGGATTTGGATATTCCCTTCCTATAATTCCCGTGGTTCCTTGAGACCTTTCCTCTGTCCCTTTTTCTTCCCATATTCTCCATTTTTAATGCATTACCCGATGTCTCAATTGTTCTTTTCCATCACATTTCCTCGCAAAGGATAACACCAACAACATCATCAAATTTTAAAGTTTTTGAACCAAAGATAGAGTTACTTACAACCATGACCAAGCCATTCCATATTTTTGGCAATGAGCACAAGATTATAAGAACCCTAACCTCGTCATCAAAGTCCACTTTTATAGAACTTAGTTGATTAATAGCCATATTAAATTCATTTAAATGATCTGTAATAGACCCACCTTCTGACATCTTCATATTAAATAATCTCTTCATTAGAAATGCCTTATTGGACACCGAGGGTTTTTCATACAGTTTAGCCAATGTGTCCATAAACACCTTCATTGTCTTTTCTTTCGAAATATTGAAAACCACTGATGTTTCCAGGCTCATCTATATTGTTCCTAGTGCCTTTCTATCAAGAACCTCCCATTCTTCATCCTTCATGACTACTGACTTATTTACTATTCCACCCAATGGTAGGAATATATCCTTCTGATATAAATAATCTTCCATCTACATCTTCCATAAATTGTAGTTTTTAGTGTTAAATTTCTTGACCCTAAACTTTCCATCTTCCGCCATTTCTCCCACTCGAATGAGGAAACCCTATTTTCCTGCGAGTTACCTTTCGCTCTAATACTAGTTCTTAGAAAAACAGGATCACAGAGAAATAAAATAAAACAAATGTGGAAATAAAACACATAAGATACACATATATACATGGTTCACCCAGTGTGGGCTACGTCCACCAGAGAAATTGTCAGGTCTTTCCTTTATTATTATCCAGCAAATGAAGGGATAAAACCTACAACAAAACCACTGTAACTTCATGTTCTTTCTTTCACAGTCTCCTCTCTCAGAATACAATATTCACAATGATACATAGCCACAATACATTTACCTCATAAAGAGGGTTTCCTTCTAGGGAAAAAATTCCTAACATAACTTTTATCGTCATATCTGCAACCTTTTAATGAAAGGTCCATATTTACAATGAAATTACAATATACATTTACAAGGAAAATTTTCCTTCGGGTGTTTTTCCCCCGAACCCCTATCAAGGAATGTTGTTCCTCGAACCCCTGTTGGGGGCCTTCTTTCCCCCAAACCCCCCCAGCTGGGGGGATGGACCCTGTAGAGGGGGTAACCCTCCTTTGCACTCCCCTGCATGGAGGAGTGTACATTCTTCTGGGTTTTAAAGTCTTCATGGGGTATAAACATAGCTGAAAACAAAGAACTCTGAATCAAGAATATAATCAAGCTCCACAACCAACACGTAGCCCACCACAATCCAACTTGAAGTACCTTTTGTGAAATAGATTTACCTCCTACATGTACTTGTGTAAATCCACTGTGGCATTCTCACAGGATATATTTTTTCTCTTGGTTCAAGACACATTGTTTGAGGATGATGTCTAGTCCCAATTTTTAATGTTGTCTCGCAATCAATTGATAATTGGTTGTGTGAAACACCATATGTATTTTTTGTCTTGTAGAGTAAGTTTTTGGGAAGGTCCTTGTACTAAGGAAGACAATAATTCCTTCAAGATAGTCTGGGATGGCCTCAATTTGGAATAGGTCCACATATGGGAGATTATCATCCACTGCTCCACCACTTTTCCCTGGCTCCAACCTAGAAAGGTTATCTAGACCTACATTGCATCTTCCTGGTTTGACAATTACTTCGAATGAAAACTCTTGAAAGAGCAGTAGCCACTTGCAAATCCTTCCTTAAAGTATTGGTTTATTGAATAGGTACTTCAACATAGAGTGGTCAATAAAAAACTTTAAATGAGAGCCTAACAAATAGTGTATAAAATTTTGTAAAGCATAATCATAGCTAGACCTTCCCTTTCAGTGGTTTTGTAGTTTCATTTATCTTGCAAAAGTTTTCTACTTGAAAAATAGATAGGGTGGTCCATATTTCCTTCCCCCGGTTGTGCTAAAATGGCTCCTCGGGAAATACCTGATGCACCCACATGTACATGTAATTTTATTTCCCAATTAGAAAATATCAAGATAGGTGCTGTAATTAACTTTTATTTGAGAATTTTAAATGCTTTGTCACACTTTGGTTTCCACCAAAATAGTTCAGGCTTCTTCATAAATGTTTCTAGAGGTGTGGTGGTAGTTGCATATCTTTTAATAAACCTATGGTAATATCTTGTATATCCCAGTGTAGAGCACAATAGTTTCACACTTGTAGGTGGAGGAATGTTTAGAATGACCACAACTTTAGCTGGGTCTACCATGACTCCTTCTCTACATAAAATATGGCCTAGCAAGTTGTCATGTGGTACACATAAAATGCACTTTCTTAGATTCAGAGATATCTGCAATTCATGACATTTATCAAACATTAACCGGAGTAGCCATACATGTTCCTTTAATAGGCTATATACTGTCCAATCGTCCATGTAGACTTCTACAAACTTGTGGATGAACTCTTGAAATGACGCTATCACGATCCGAGAGAATACTGCAGGGGAATTCTTTAAGACAAAGGGAATTACATTGTATGCGAAGGAACCCCATTCCATTATGAATGTGGTCTTGTTCTTCTCTTCCTATGCAATTCTAACTTGGTGATTTCCTAAGAATCCATTTGTTAATGAATAAGATTATTTTCCTGCAACCTCATATAACACTTCATCACCAAAAGGTGTTGGAAAAAGATCGTGCACAGATGCAGAATTCAGACTTATGTAGTCCACATAGACCCAAATGTCTTCTGTATCTTTCTTCCTCTAGATAAATATGGGGTTAATCCACTCTTCTTCTTCGACTGGAAAAATAAGTCTTTCCGCAAACATTTTGTCTACTTATTTATTGACCTTCTATTTTATTTTAGGATTAAGGAGGTATGGTATATTCTTCACAGGTTTTGAGTCAGGTTTTAAGTCAATTTTGATTTCTCCCATGGCTCCATTTATATCGTTTAGCTCTAAAAATGTTTTTGGGAACAAGTCCTCATACTCCTGAAACAAGATGTGTACTTCATTCATAGTCTGCTCATCCAAGTAATATCCTATAGAAGCTATCTTAGGATGGTTTGTACTCCCTATATCAACTTATCACAACTTTAGAGGATCGTTATAGGAGCTACATGTGTGACTAGGTATAGAATCATGAATTTCTCTATTGTCTTATGTTTCTTTAATATTTAAGCTTCTAAGCTCTTCTAAGTCATTAGGTTTTTCTAGGTCCTTATCAACTTTTCAACAAGATACATGTAGATTATCAGATTCAAGACTCAGACTAGACTGGAGAAATTGAACATGGTCAACACATACTACTGGGTTTGGCCTCTTTTTGCAAATGTCAATAAAAAACATTTCTCTGATTCTTTGAAGAACTATGTTGAGCTCAGGGTACGTACTTGTAAAGGAGAAGTCCTTGCAAAACTGGTCTTGTAAGGTCTTCCAACAATTTGTTTGTCTTCTGGTCTCTTCATGTATGTACTAGGATCTTTGAATTGGACCCAAAGAGTGGAGAAATACCTAAACCCATAGGTGAGAGGGTACTTCCGCAACTTGCCACTGTTTCAAGCAATGCTCAATATGAATTTTGGGGTCAGACTATTCATTGAATAGTTGCGCATACTGAAAATCTATAGTCATCTCTTCTTTTAGTTGATCCCGAATTTGGAATCGACATTAGATGGATTTCCTTGCATCTTCCCACTCCACAATCAAGGCTTTGTGAGTGGCCCACCATCTAGAAGGGGTATCCTGCAAGGCTAAGTCAAGAACAAAGATCGTTTGATCCGTCACTATTTTCTCTTCCATGCTGGTAAGAAAATTGTGTATGTATGAGGTACCATCATATGTTGGGTGTTGTCTGACCTCAGTTCCAATCCATATCGTTTCTATGATAGTTGCACATCATCTTGAGAATCGTTCATATGAGCCTTCCTGCCAACTATCAAATGCTAATTCTGAATCCTTGTCAGCACACTGTATGCTTCTCCAACTTACTGATCCATATGCAGTGGGATTTATGTAATATGGTCTCGTTCCTGCTATTATGGTGTAGAATTGGTCAAGAGAATCTGACTCCATAAAGTTTTCCATTGGTTCAGTGTATCTAGGCCCTAAATACAGATCTAAGGGATGAACTACGTTTATCCCATCTGCTTCAAACATCATTTTTTCCCTCTTTATATCAATGATAAAATAGTTTTTGTATGCCCAATCAATTCCAAGTAGAGAAGGGTAGGGATCCTTATCTCCCATGGTTTCAATTACCTTGAAATCGATTGTGGTTTTAACTCCCACAACATCGATTTCCACATTTTCGAGCCTTCCTATTGAAAAAATGTAGTATTGGTTTTCCATTCTCAACTAGATGGGAGAATGTACTAGCTGAGGTTTTCCCAAATCTTCCCAGGTATTTTTGGGTAGGATGTTGACATCAAATCCCANTCATCTAGCTGGGATTATAACCTAAATTATTTTCTTGTTCTCACCTTTCTTCTTTGTATCCTCCCGATATTCTTCTCATAAAGGTTGTTCCTTACTATGGCTTCCTGGGTTCCCTCATTTCCCAGTATTAGTTACAAGATGTTTCTCAACTTCTCCGTAAGTCGGTCATCCCCTAGGATATCAAATAAGAATTGAAACAAGAGATTGATTATGTTTTGAGACTGCTCAGGGTGTCTCTTTGGAATTACAGAGTTTCTAGGGGCTGGTGGTGAGTTAGGGGCTTGCAAAAGTTTAAGTTGAAATGTGACTTTAGGGGGATACTCCATTATCTCTGGATTAGGGATACTCTTAAATATTTCTATTTCATCTTTGAAGAACAATTTTTGTTTCAAAGGGTCATATGTGTCATCCTTGGGAAAAACTTTTTGAATCTTGGGTTGACTGTATGCATCTATCCTAGTTTTTTCTCCTTTGTGAGTAATGATGTTGATCTTAGATATTTTTCCCTTGATTCCCATTTTCTGTTCAGATCTTATGGAATTATCTCCTTGTTTAAGAGCTCGGTCTTCCCATTTTATGATCAGTTCTAGGTAGTCTTCGGTTGCATGTCCTTTAGTTCTGCAGTGCGAGCACCATGGCCATCTTGGGTGAGGGAAGTCTCTGGCTAAGTGACCTTTTTTTTTATAGTTTTAACATCAACTCAGCCCTCTTCCTCCATTTCTTCCTCCTCTGCATTGACCTCCAACCCCACCTCCCTGGCCTCTTCCAGGTCCTTGGGGTTTTTAATTTTATTTTGAATGTTGTCTGATCTAATATGTCAGTAAGCACATCCAACACTCTACATTGATTTGTAACATGTTTCATAGATGCACAAAACTTACAATTCATTGTATTGTGTTCAGTCATGTACGTCTTCATAATAGGAACTTATCTTGGCGCATGCCCATGTGTCCAACAAATATCACAGTACTCAGTTGGCTACGATGTTTGATTTCCTGAAAAGGTATGGTATATCCCTGATGCATGGGACCCTCTCTAGGACCAACTCCTACCATTGGTCATAGAGAGTGTCCCATTGGATTGTGAGGAGGTCCCATTCCCCTCATGTGCAGACATTCATTTTCTAGAGGCCCATCTGTGTAGTATCTTGTGCACCAAAAATGAGGTCGTCCTAGTATTGTTATGGTTAATTATTGAATATTCTTCATTAGCGATGATATTTGTCCCTATAGTTGTGACAAATTTGCATCCATTGGAGGCCTGGTCACCCTCAAACGCCCTGGATAACCTGTTATGGATTCAATGTTCATTGATTTTTTCAAGGTGTTTGTTAAGGTGGCTATCCTCTTTTGTGTTAAAGGAATTCTTGTCAGAGGTAATAATCCTTTTATGTACCATTCCCTTTGATGATATTCGTGAATTGGATGTGCTAACCTCTCAATAGCGTCTTTAAATTTCTGACTCTACTCCCAGGAAGATTCTCCTTCCCTTTGTTGAATCTCCCACAACTCAGAGAGAGCTTGTTGCTCTAAATGAGGTAGTTTGAATTCGACGATGAAATTCAAATGAACTTGGGAGAGGGTGAACGCTTGTCCTTGCACCCCTATTTCAATATCCTTCATGTACCATTTGAGAGCACGACCCCTCAAGGTAGTATGAAACTCTACTAACTTGTTTGCAATGAGAGTCCCTCTGGATATCTAGATGGCTTCACATAAGAATAAATGTTTCTCTACATCCTCATCCCCTTTACCCCATATCTATGGGTATTGGGTGACCGAGTCTCCCATATTTCCAGCCATTCTAGGTTTTACTGTTCCTATTAGAATTAAACCTAACGACCCTGGTTATGCTATGTCAGAGGATCCCAATATCCTCCCAGCATTTACAATTACAGACTGTGACTGCCTAACTGGATGTGATGGAATAGAACTATCATAAGTATGTGGTATATCAATTACCACAAGTATGGAAGACACCTTGGGAACGGGTGATTCAGGGCTAGCTCCACTGACTTCTAGGTAGGTTTCTTTGATTTGGGGGGTCTCATTTTCCTCCTCTTGAACAACCTTCTCGGCATAATTCCTAATGTATCCATCTTTCATGGCTGAACCTTCTTAGTCTTCTTCAAAATCTAGTCCTTCTTCATCTTCCACTGCTTCTCCACACTCCTCTTCTCATCCACTCACCCAAGGACTCCTTTCTCTCTGTGCTTCTCTCTGCTCTAATATTAGTCTGGCCAGTATTTGTTGTCTTCTTACCTTCCTCAAATATTCCTTATTTATTTCATATGTTCCTCTTGATTCGATTTCTTTCTCCAACACCTCAGAGTGATTTGTTTCTTTCTTTACCTTTCCGCGCCACCACTTCTCAACTATGGCGGATATCCTCAAGGCTTGTTTGTTTCTTGCGTTGTTTTCTAGATCTTCCCCCATCTGTCAAAGAACCCTTTCCCCTTCTCAGGTCATGATCCTACCCAAAAATCACCCTACCCAAAGCGTAGACTTTTAGGCTTCCATCTCAGCTGAGGGAATAGTTATGGGTAAAATCATGAAGACGGGTAACACTTTTTCTTGTTTTATGAGAAAAAAAATTGTATTTTCACAAGTTCTTTAACTTCCGACATACAAAAGTATTTTTTTTATTTAGAATTTCACTTTACAGTAAAAACAAAACTTGTGAATAATTTTGTGATCTTTCCAATGACTATTTTTCAATTTTTTTTTATCAAGATTTGATATGTCTATTTGACAATTGTTTAACAATATGTTCCTTAAACATGAAAGGAATGACAATGAGTTATTTTTTCCCACAACAATGTATCTATTATTAAACTTATGTTTTTAAGAAATGAAACATGCTGCAACAATACATAAAGACTCTATTTTATTATGACTATAATTTTGAATCTAACGGATGAATATTATAATTTCTAGAATTTTTTGAAGTTGACCAAGCTGAAAACGTTGAATATTTTAAACACATGTTTTTCTACACCTTGTATATATCTTAATTTTTACTTAAAAGTAAAATATAAATATACCCTTTTGAAAAGAACAGTCTAAGGATTATGAATATAATTTTTTCTAAATTTTTCACTATACATTTTTAGAGATATGTATATTTCATTTCACCGAATCATAATGTCTGCTGAAAATATTATGCAGTAATTTTTTTTAAAAATTAAATAAAATTAGAAAAAAATAATGAAAATGTAAAGAAATTATAGGAATTGAAAGTAGATTAAATTTTGCAAATGCTAGTCTCATTTTCGAAACCAAATTATGAGTATTTGTAGGAGTCCGCAACCTCCAAAGTTCATGTAAGCTTGGGGGAATTATCTGGTTTCTGAATACAGTCCCAATTTTTAGTTTTCGGCCAAAATAATATTTCGTCCGAAACAATAATATTTAGGCCAAAAACATAAATGCTAAAAGAAACCGTAAAAACTAAATGATTTCTAAGGTTTTCAGCTGAAAAACCCTTGTTTCAGCCGAAAAACCCTTGTTTCGACCGAAAGATTGTTGAGCAAATTCCGTCGGTCAGAAAAAATGAAAAGACACATCGTATTGTTTCATTTTGTGCCAAATCATATAAATACGCTTTCATTTGAACACATTTAACACAATTCATTGGATGGACAGACATATATGAACTCAGGGATAGGGATTTCAAAGCATTTCTATTACTGATTGCAACTGTATTCTTTTCTTTATTTATTTCTTCCCTCTGTTCCATAGGCTTAATCGAAGGATCGATATCGATACATGATGGTTTTATAGAGCACCTAAACAAAGTTTCAAATCCTCTTTTTGGTTTTTGTTGAAAAAGGTAATTGATGTTTGTTTAAGTTTTTATTGGAATAACAATTTATATGTTGAAAGATAAATGTTAAGCATTTTTTCAAGGTGAAGTCTTTGTTGAACATATATTTTACAAATAACTATAAAAACCATGGGAAACAAAAGTTTGCGCAAGAGAAAATTCGATCGCACTCGAGATGATACTCGCCAAAACGAACAAAGGAAAGAGCATTATTGGAGAAAGAAACGAGAACATACAAATATTGAAGAAAGAAACGATGATAATGTAAATAGAGATTTTCAACAAGAAGATGTTCAACTAGGTATGCATGAACATATGACGATCGAGCACATGACACACATTGGGACTGTATTTAGAAAGTATAGAATTCAAATTTAAAATATTTAAAATAATATAATTGATTGTAATTACAATTTGATGTTTTTCAAAAAACATAAATAGATTTGTCTCATAATGTCGAAGAAGATGTTGAAACTGAAATTGAAGAAGAAGACATTGAAACCGAAATTGAAGAAGAAGACATTGAAACCAAAATTGAAGCAGAAGATGAATCACCTATAGGTATGCACATAAATTTAGATAATACAAGATGAACACTTGTATATATAGTTTAGTGAATTTGTGTTTGGGTTTTGTTTTTTAATATAAACTTTAAATTGAAATATGCAAGAGAATCTATCAACATTGATGATGAAATATTAGAAAATGTTGATACTGACAAATTTGGGAAGAAAAAAGCTAAGCATTATATAAGATATCAAACTAACAATATGTATAATACATTTTTCAAAGATGAATTAATAACAATACAATCTCAAGTTTTACTCTGTCTAATGAAGTCAATAAAGTTAAAAGAAGCTACATCATGATTGAGTATTCAGAAGTCGACAAAGGATACAAAGGTGAAATAGAATGTCTTTGACAATATAACTAGTGTATTAAAAGATTTTGGAAAATCTCGAAAAAAAAAATGTCAGTGTTGCATGTAGAGTGATACAAACAAGAATTGTTTCATCTAGAAATATAAAACATCGTTTGACAAGACACATGGAAAAAACGATGGGAACGTCAAGAAAAACATTGCACAAACATAGAAAATTTTGATTGCAAATAGATGCAAATGATGAACTAGCTTGTTGGAAAGTGATTTCTAGACAACCCTACAAAGATAAACTTGCAGAAAATGTTAAAGAATTGGCCCATAATTGTTGGTTGGAAGAATCTAATGTTTCACCACATACAAGGGATTTGTTGCGATGAAGAATAAAACAAAATCAATATGAATAACATCCAAAACATATATTGCCAATGACACAAATAGAATTGTTCAATAAGTTCAAAGAAGAGCACAAAGAAGTTAACATTTCTATCAATACATTTGTGCAACAAAAACCATGGTTTGTTAGACCGATCACTGTTTGTGACACTCGTTGTTGTCGTTATCATGTGGAATTTGAGTTATATTACGACACGTTTTTGGATTTTGGTAAAACTTTATGGCCAGGTTCACCTCCTCCTTCCACATTCCGTGTTTTTATATATGAAATTCTATGTGAAAGAGAAGATGATGATTTATTTTACAAAAAAAAATGTGTTGGTGGAAATAAATGTGATCGTTGCGGAAATCTAAGTTTGTCTTATTCAAAGTATCATATTGATATGAATGATCAATCATCTTCTAATATAATAGGCAATTGGAAGAGATATGGATATATCAACACCATGATTCCACATTCTTCAAATGTTATTTCCAAAAGGATTGATTCGAAGGTAGATAAAATCCATGTGATAGATTTTTTGAAGAAGTTTGAGGAAGAAATTTATAAATACACCAAGCATTCACATAGAGCTCGATGGAAAGATCTACAATTTAAACAATCCCTTGAAGTGTTTCCACCAGGGGCAATTTTGACTGTAATTGATTTTGCAGAGAATTACACATTCGTTGCACAAAAAGAAATACAGAGTGGATATTATTATTTTGATCAAGTCACGATATTTGTCTGTAACGCTCTCCTCCTTACGACAACAACTCTTTTAACAGGTGCAATTTTTTTATTTTTTATTTAAGGTGTGTGCGCACGTGTAAAAAGGGAACAGACACACTTGACTCAACGTTGCCACCTGACGACTAACCAGACGCAACCACGAGGTTCACAACAATAAGACAAGGGTGCACAACAGGTAGCTGCAAGCAATAAATGACCAAGACATAAGGCGCACAACAAGTAAATGCAAACATTAAATGCCATACGGGGTGATGTACCGCACGAACACAGATGGAAGAATCCATAGTAGTAGATTTTACTATTTCTTCACAGGAAAGTAGGGCGTTTAATATTAGTTCTATGCTCTGGAGAGAGAGAAGGTCAGATAGGCTCCTAGCCGACTGCTCAGACAGAAACTAGTAATCTCCGTCAGGTGTGTCGCAAGAGTGGAAACCCTGCCTTAAAAGGGCCCGAGACTCTTGATACGGCACTGGATTCCTTACACAAAAATAATCACACACACAAACTTATATACTAAGGCTACATGGAGGTGTCCCCATCCCGCCCGACACAAGTAGACCCAACACATGAATGGTTTACCAACCCAGTAGCACATTACTTGAAATCACAACACCCTTCATTTACTAACTCAGAATAATTTTATTGTGCTTAGTTCAAGAACATTTCATCATATAAGTTCATCATTAACAATAAACATTATAATTACGTCATCATGAAATAATAAAAGCATTACATTTATATCACATTAACTTTGTGGAATATCAGGCGCCTCACATCTTATGTGTTATCCATAACTATAAAACTTCAATAATATTGCCATAAGGGAACAACACCTTTTCATTCTAGTTGCAATAACCTCGCAAAATAACAATCATATTGCAAGACAAAGGAATTTAAGGAGGTCAATAAGGAAATTAACACAATTTATTCCAACCTCTATTACGAGCCCCAAGTCGCATGTTTAAGGTGCATGATGACATCAAGGGAATCTAAGTTATCTTTATCATCAGTTCATTTGACGCAAACTTAAGTATAAAAGTCCTCAAGGTTCCATCTCTAACAATTTTCCCTTATCATAGAATAGTAGTGTAAATTTAACCAATAATGGCTTTCATTATTGTCAATAAAATAATCGTTGATTAACCTAATAAATTAAATTCAAAGGAACCAAATTAGCATTGTAATTGAAACTACTAAAGGCCTTTATTACAAGACACCGTAAATAAAATAATTGATAATAACATAATAACTTCACATTTAAAATGCACTAATACTGCCATAAGGTAACCAATCGTTACATTGATATTAATCACCCCTACATTTACATTTATTGTGTAATAATAGCATACATCTACATTGCAATAAAAACCTATTAGGGTAACCTTACAAATACCCAACACGATAACAGAAGCGCTGACATGCCATTACACTAAACCTGAAATTTAGGGTTCTGACTATCATTGCTTAATTTGGCAATGTGAGGAAGGGAAAACGCAGACATGGCAGGCAATTAAGACGCAATCAAATAAGACGCAGAGACTAGAATTCGACACAGGAATGGTTATGATAGCCTGCAAGGAAGGGGGTAGATTAGCGATTTTCCAGATCTCGTTAGCCAACAGAAGAGGAAATGAAGGCATCCATCGACACCATAATCTAAGGCGGTGGGTGCAGGCCAGCAGATCCAAAATTGAAACGGCCACAGTCAAGGCGTGGGTCAGAAACCACGAGTCAGATGGTAGTTTTTCCTTCCTGCGTCAGAGAGATACCCCTCCATCGCTGCACACAACGTGACTTGGAGAGGGAGAGTCACAGTCAACGATTTACATCGCACCGAGGAAGGGAGGTTCTAGCATCTAGAGAACGTGACTTTACATACTTTGCAGAGGCAAAAATTTGCATGGTTTTTAACGAGTTCCAGCCACGCCATAGCCAGGATAGAAGTCAGTGCAAAACCAGACATGAAGATTCTCCTTATCTATCATTTGCAGTACAGTGCCAGCTCGAACGTTCATCTATTGACTGACAGAACAATACCAAATCGAAATTCTTATCTAAGGAAAACCGATTCTGGACCAGTCCGCCATTTGTTTGATTATTGACAGAACAATATCAGTCGAATTCCTTTATCTAAAAAGCCAATGCGGTACCAGTTCAGAAATTTATCTGTTTATTGTAATAACAATATCAGTTTGAACTCTTTGTCAAAAATGTTGATACTATACCAGTTCTCAAGTTATCTAATTATGGACAGAACAATCTCAGTTCGAAATTTCTTTACCTAAAAATCCAACACCATGCTAGTTCGCAACTATCTATTCAATGATGGAACAGTAGCTATTCGTAATTCCTTATCTAAAAATGCCAGTACTGTACTAGTTCGCATTTTAAATAACTATTGACAGAGGTGAAGGAAAGGATTCCAGTCCCCTTTTTCCCATCTAGCAATTTAACATTTCAAACAATAACTAGCTATACGATCAGTCTTATTGCCTTCAGGTAAAAGAGATTACGGCTGGTAAACATTTTTTTATTACATCTGCTAGAAAAAAAGAAATATACGACCATTCTTATTACATTCAAGAGGCAAGGAGATTCCATTGATAACATATTTTATTACACCTGCACGGAATTAGAAAGAAATGCATATAAAAACCAATCCATTATGCTTCAAGCCACCCAAATGGTACATTGAGAACATATTTTTATTACATTAGCAGGGTATTGGAGAAAATACATGTACAATCAATCTATCTACATTTCGCGTGATAAGAAGAGTCCATTGTTAACAGATTTTTATTACATCTGCATAGAATTGGAATGCAATACATATACAACCACTATTCTAATACCAGTGTAGATCATAATGCATCCTACTCGACCGAATTTGTTAAACAAAAACCATACCGTTGCCTTAATTCCGCCTCGAATGATGACCGCGCGCTCCGTGCCGCTCCTGCTTCGTGCCGCTCTCGCTCGCCGACCGTAGAGACTACACCGGTACCTCCCAACCAATCGCTAGGCGTACTTTAACTCCCCCTTATCCCCCCGAGATGCAAAGGGGCCACACACTGTCCAGATGGTAGATCTAGCTTCCCAGCTCGCCTCGCAAGGCTGAGCTACCACTCCAATACAAGCTGAGAAATTCCCAACTCCTCACAAGCAATCAGTCAAGTCACAATTCGGTAGCGTAATGATACGCTAACAGCTGATCCCCCTCTTCCTCATCTCCCCTTTCTTTTATAGAGTTTTGAGACCCACCTACTTTCCTCAATTAATTATTTTATTTAATTTAATAAATTCCTCATTTCCATCACCCACCTAGAATCGCTCCTAAATTTACTCCTAGGTGTTCCTAGATCCTCTTACATGCTTTTAGTAAATTTCCCTAAAATGAAGTTGCTAAATTTAGTTCATTTTAGGATGTTCTTAATTGCATATTCCTTACTATGTTGACTTTGCTTTTTACCCTATGTCCCCTTCTTTCCTTTACTATGTTTCCTTTATTACTAAGTTTCCCTATTTTTATTATTCCCTTCTTTTTTTTAAACCAAAAAGGTAAATGCGCTAATTAATCTTTTCATTTATTATTTATTTAATATCTTTTGTTCTTTCACAAGTTAGGAATTAATTTCTTCTTTGCAATTTTTTTTTTAAATCCCTTAGTTTAATTAAATGCTTACTCTCTTCATTTACCCGAAGAATTTTATGAAGACCTAACTATTACCTAAGTGGGTTTTTGTTTAAATTGTTATTTTTATTCCAGGGTCCTTTTTCTTAAGGTTAGACTAAAATTTTACCCTAAAAAGTTTTAGACTTAAGACTTAGATTCTGAACTGGGCGACACTTGGTTAGGGAAGTTGTTTAAGGATTTCTTAAGGCGTTAGTGTCTTAGGGCCATTTAGGTTTGTTTCCTTCATCAACATCAATGCAACGTGCCCTTCAGGATGCACCACGTGCTCCAAGGGTGCCACTCGCTTCTTGTGGTTCTTTCACGTGACGTTCCCTTCAGGATGCACCACGTGCTCCAAGGGTGCCACTCACCAACTTGTGTTTCTTTC